>BQNB010054687.1:36365-39439 GCA_026074375.1 Tanacetum coccineum | reverse complement strand
GCACGAGGTGCCAAGGATGCATTGGATTATGTTTTGGATTGCACTGTTAAAGATTTATGTGCATCATGTTTTGGGGAATTCTATGTTATCTTTTGTAATATTAAACAAAGAACAAATAAAGCTATAAGCTTTTGTAATATGTCTTTTAATTAAATCCAATGTATCAATTTAAACGACTTTTGTGTCGTTCTTATATATATCTTGTGTTGTTGATCTTGAAGTAACACGCCCTGGATCCTTATTCCGCTGCGACCCATTTTGGGGGTGTTACAGTGTGTTTTCTAGAGAGAGAAACACACACCTTATTACAAGTAAAATGAATCCTCACCCTTCCATGGAAGTATGGATGGGATATATATATAGCCCGAAACACGATCTACTTACTACACTTGACATTTTTAGTCCCTGCATGTCCGGCTAATGTAAACTAATGTAATTCCGTATTAGCCAACATATTTTAAGGCTAACAGATAACTATTTAGCAGTCTTGTAAAGAAAGAGTTGAGAATGTTGGAAACATTAGAGTTCAACTTGCTAAATTAGTTTCATGCATATCTGTTTAGTATTTTGGATAATTGGGATTGTAAGACAAATTTTATTTTTTTATGAATGAAGATACATGGTATTTGTTATTCATACATATAAAAATTGTTATCCTATATTTGCATGTTTAATCCTTGAATGATTTTAACATTTTAAATATGTCCATTGTCGGTTAACAATATGGGAATATTGTTATGTAAGGCAAATGTGAGTGTTGGTAATATTCTTTGAATATACGGATTGTTCCCGCCAAACTCATATGTATTCACAAGGGATGCATATTGGATACCCAAACTTTTAAATTTTACTTTTGGATCCTTATTATGAGTAAATATCGAAAATGGTTAAATAATTATCCTTAGACTTGAGATGCAAGCAAGTTCTGTATGTGTGGATATCACTTTTGTAATTATAGCCAAACGATGTCCTAAAATATGGTAGTTATAAAAGCTATTTTTTGGAGTGTATGTGAAGCAGCATCCACAATACTTGTAGTCAATAAAGGATTTGTTCCTCCACATTATATGTGCAGAATGATACCATTGGGCCCTTCTCCAGATTTAATCAGATAAATGAATGGCCGTTCCCAAAGGGTAATCCAAGATGATTCTTGATTACATTTGGACTATCTGAATTATTTCTATAACGAGAAACTAAAATGTTAAACTATATGGAATGAGTTAGGATCCATATCCATGGTTTAACGGTATCTGAACAAAGGGATGATTATATAGCAAGTTAATACATAACCATTGAAAGCTGAGATTGTTCTTGAAACTTTTATCTCAAGTATTTCTAATCTAAAGGTAATTGTGTGTGTTTGCTAGACATTGCCAATTATCAGTATATCTGTGAGCCTGCTACTCCGACTCCCAAGTGGGAGCTGTTGGAATATGGTGGTCGGTTCCGCAAGTTATACGTTAGAAATACGTGAGCCTATTGGGGGCACACACGTTAAATACGAAGAGTATGGTTTACTTCACGATTTATATTTAAATAGTTATTTAATTAATTACTTGTTTAATTAATTATGTAATATATTCTAAATATAGAACCAAGGGACTAAACTGGACAAAACTCAAACCTTATGGGTGTTTGTGGCCGGTTATAGAAGAGAGAAAAGGAAGGAGGAAGATTTGGTTTTAATTATAGTAATTATATTAATCTTTTCTTACAAGTTTTAGGGTTATTGGGGTGCCTATATAAACACACCCCATATCCCTCATTCTTAATCCATCCATTCTCTAAACACCTAAAGTTTTGGTGCTCTCTCCCTCTCCTAAAACCCTAACCGAATTCCCATAGGAATTTTGGTTCTCTCCTACAACCGAATTCAACCAAACACCTTTTAGGGTTTTGGTTTTCCACTTTTACTTGATCTCCTTGCTTGACTAATTCAAGATACACGTGGTGGTTAATTGGTGATTCCTCAAAGAGTGACGAATTAGGGTTTGATTAATATAAACCCTAATTAAGGTTTGTTATATTGGTTCGACTTCAAAAGGGAACGCAAGGCGTGCGTTTGGTTTTGATATTACACTTGGTGCTTGATCGTGAAGATAAGACTAGCAATTTTTTACATACTTGCTTGACGTATTTGTGTGAGCAACCGTAGAGGCGTTTTATTTTAGACGCTTATTGTATTCAAGAATAATCGCAAAAGGTACGCTTTACTTATTTAATATGTGTTAACCTACTTGCCATAACTAGATCCATCCGCTGCGCATTCGTGGCTAAATTGGTTAGCTAGATTAATAAATCCCAACAGGAGCGTTATCCCGAACCCCGTTGGGGACACTCCCCCTTACCTTGCAAGGGGCGTTAGCCTTTAACACTTCTTCTTTGTCGTAACGTCATCTATTAGCATGGTATAATGTCCTTAACGATCAATTAACACTAATCAAGCGTATATAAAGTACTTTACCAGGTATAAATGAATCAAGTCCGTAGATAACAATAAAAAAACTAATGGACCTAATGCATATCACATCTAATATAATCGAGGTAGTGACAACGAGTGCACATTATACACTTATAGACTTGTCGGTCTGGGAACTAAATTGATTATGTCTTTTGATATCAAGTAAATCGCAATTAAATAAAATATGTGATGATGCTAAAATTATCATCATTTTGCTTGAGGTATTATTGAATTTGAAAAATTATTTTAAGAGCTAGTAAATTATTAGTAATGGTGTCTCTTTTCTTTTTCACTTTTAATAAGGGTTAATGGCATGTAATAGCATCGTACTTTTCAATTTGAGCCGTTATCAGATACGAACTTTAAAAAGTATCACAATACCCATTCAACTTTCAAAATTTGTGCTATTATCATACTTTTGATGACGTGTCATGTTATAAATGGTGCCACGTGTCAGACTTTCAGGTATGCCACGTCATTGCCACGTCATTGTTTGTGATGACTCCGAAGAAACTTGTGGTGCCACATCCCCTAACTTTTATGACCACTTATATATTCCAGCACATGCAAAAGAAACAAGATATTTTATATTCACTCCATGTAACACAAA
>BQNB010054687.1:8865-31365 GCA_026074375.1 Tanacetum coccineum | reverse complement strand
TGACTCCGAAGAAACTTGTGGTGCCACATCCCCTAACTTTTATGACCACTTATATATTCCAGCACATGCAAAAGAAACAAGATATTTTATCACCCATAACACATGACAAAATTTGTATTAACAGTATCTTAATTAAATTTTGCGTTACCAAATAAAGTATTTATTCCTCTAAACGTTTACATTGAAATGGCTTTAAAAATATTATCAAAATGAAATAAATAACATAACACTTCCCATTTTTACACGATTTTATAAAATATGTTGGTTTTGTTGTGGGGTGAGTTCTAATTTTCAGTAAAATAAATGTCCAACAATATATGACTCCTTTTTATTTGAGAAATAATACACTCAATATTTACAAAAATAAATGTGCACAAACATATATAACTTAATTATAGAAAGTAGAAACAAGAAAAATAAAACTTAATATAATTCTATTGATACAAATCATTTGTCACATACACATGTGACAAGTGTTATGTATCAATAGAATTATATTTAACCTTTGAGTTAATTGCATAAATCGTTCGTGTGGTTTGTCGGGTTTAACGAAATTTGTCTCTAGAAACTATTTATAACGGATCCTCTCTCTGTGGTTCTGACCCGTATCGGGTTTGGTCCTTTAACCACTAACTCCGTTACGTTGACCGTTAATTGCTGATTTAGATGATGGAAATGACATAAATACTTTCGTCCGTTTTTGTACTTTTCCTACGTTTTTTACGTTTTTCCGAGTTTCTGAACTTATTTTTACGATTTCATCCGTTTTTGTCGGTTTTTGAACGTTTTTATACATTTTTCGTCCGTTTTTGTACGTTTGCGTATGTTTTTTACATTTTTCCTAGTTTTAGTACGTTTTGCCCATTTTCATACGCTTTCATATGTTTTTATCAGTTTTTAGACTTGCAAAAACTTAGATAAACACTAAAAACGTATAAATAAAATATATTACAAGTATTATCTTATAACTTTTTGTAGATTTTCAAACTATTTCAACCTTAAAATTGTTTTTTTATGGTTATTTGGTTTTCGTCTTGACATTGTGAGTCGACTAATCTCTGAGCGACTATTTTTTTTGAATTGTCTGAAGTCTGCGCATGTGAACATCCTTGGCCACAAGAGGATTACATTTCTCCCCATTATATTCAAACCCTTGACCTTCACTTTGAAAGACAATTTAAAATTGTTTTTTGTTTACAAACTTTTATATTTTAATGATTGTTTCTTTTTCATGGAAGTGTGTTTATGTAGTTTCGTAATATCATCTTCGATGTGAGTTATAATTATTCATGAGACATAGTTTATTATAAATTTTCCTAAAGATGTTTTAGTTTTTTTTCCCGTAGAATGTAGGTTTATTTTTTTGAACGACGGCTTTACATAAAACTAGCAAAAGCTAGAAGCAATTACAAAGAAGATATAGTAGTAATAGGATTTTGTAACCAACCTACCTAACTGATCTTAGGATTAGGATTCCTAAAAGAGATCCACATAAACGATTAAGAAACAACATTATCCCATAACAACGCCTTCCTAGGAGGAATGTTAGAAAAAACCAACACATTACGGAAACACCAAATGGACCATAAAAGAACCCCTCCCGCGCCTTCAAGAAAGATTCGCACCTTTTTAGAGAACGACGAGATATCAAGCCACGAGAACCCATCTTCTATATTTGCGCAAAAAGGAATATCAACCTCCCACCATTTAGCCAACAAAGACCACAAATTAGAAGCCACCTCGCATGTGAAGAAAGTGTGATTAACCGTTTCAACGTCTTCATGACAAATGGGACAAAGGATTGAGGGGACATCGATGCCTCTCCTATCCAAATTGACCCTAGAGGGAAGTTTATTCAACAACAACCTCTACAAGAAGATGTTAACTTTAATGACGAGTAGCAGTGGGAGAAACCTCAAGGATATGGGAATCGATCAAAGAGCGAGGCGACTGAAAAACCTTTGTTGACATCAAGAGACCAATTCCAAGAATCATTTTGATCCGATAACACCACGTCCCCTATAAGGCTCTTCAAATCAGCTAGATGCGACTCTTCTTTTCCACCTCTCGGGATCTTCTAATAACTTGATTTCAGTCTTGAAGAGAGACACGATTAGCAATGTTGTAATTTATATCAGTGTCAAGCATGTATATGCGAGGGAAAACAACTTTCAAAGGAAGATTACCATTCTAAACTTCTTCCCATAACCGAATAGAACTTCCATTTCCAATCTTTTAAGTACACAAAGCAAGGAGATCAATACCTTTAAGTTTAAGAGATTTAATGGAAGAGAGAATACCGCACCAAGGGCTAAGACTTGAATGTTGTGCTGAGTCATCAAAAATATCACCTAACTGGCCATAAAGGTTCTTTATAACCTTTATCCAAAGATCAGAAGAGTTGTGAAGGAATCTCCAAATCCATTTAAATATGAGCCCCACATTGAGACCATAAATACCTCCAATGCCAAGGCCTCCCACCTTCTTGCTAGCAAGACACTTTTTCCAACTAACCCATGACATCTTTTTCTCTACCAAATCGCTGCCAATGAAGAACTGATTTCGCAAGGACTCCAGCTTATTGTAAATGGAAACCAGAGCCTTATATAACGACATGAAATATAATGGGAGACTTCCAAGAACAGATTTTATTAAAGTAAGCCGACCTCTATCAGAAAGAAGACGGGGTTTCCAATGAGAAAGTCTAGAAGAAATTTTTTGAATAATAGGATCCCAACTAGAACATCAAGCCATATTGCAGCCAACAGGAACCCCAAGGTATTTAAACGGTAATTTGTCTTCTCCACATCTAATAACATTAGCCATCGCCAAAGTGTCATCATCATAAATAACAACTCCTAAAATATTGCTTTTATTAACATTGATTTTTAGCCCGAAAACAAGAAAGAAGCATCGAAGGATACAAATCAAATTATGCGCATTAGTGATGGACCAAATACCAGTAAATATAACATCATCGGCATAAATAAGATGAGAAAGACTTAGATTATTACCAATGGAGATGCCCTTATAAATACCTATATTGACAGCTTTACAAATGAAAGCATGAAGACCTTCCATAGCTAAGATAAAAAGAAAAGGAGATAGAGGATTACTTTGTCTAAGGCCTCTAGAAATTTCAAATTCATTCGTAGGGGATACATTGATCAAAACAGAAGCACGAGCATGAAGAAGCCAACCTTTGATCCATGAACGCCATTTGATACCAAACCCAAGTTTCTCCATTACCAAGTCCAAAAAATCCCATTTTAAGGAATCAAAAGCTTTTTCAAAGTCCACTTTAAAAATCATAAGTTGCTTTTTGCGAGTACGATGCCAAGCCATAACTTCATTAAGCATAAGAGGACCATCAAGAATGTTCCTACCTTTTATGAAGGCAGATTGCTCTGGCTTATGCACCTACCGATCACCCTACTAAGTATGTTGGCTAAAATTTTCCCAATAATTTTGTATTGACACCCTATTAGGCTAATAGGGCGAAAATCCATCACAAGCGTATCATTAGAGACTTTAGGAACCAAGGCGATGAATGAAGAATTACATCCTTTTAATATGTTCAGGACAAGAAAACACATCTTAATTGAATTTGAGTTCATATAAGAAGTTCTTTTCGGTAAGAATAATAAATACCACTAAAAGATTAGCACATGAACTTTATGAAAAAAAATAAAGAACCTTGAAGGACCAAGATGTCAATACTCTTCACCCTATTAGAGTTTAAGTACCAAACAATCTTATCTTAAACACCTTCTAATATTTTCATCAAAATCGTATAATAACAATCAATCATTTATGCCAGTGATCTTGTCTTACTTAAACTAATCATTGTGTGTAAGAGTCGATTATTATAAATCATTCAATAATAAGTTTGGTTACATATTCTTCTTGTTTTCAACATCTAGATCTACGAATCTGCTAAAGATCGATTGAGTGTGTTTTTCTTTATAGTAACAGAGCTTTAAAACGCTTTGATTACTATCGTTGTTGTGGTTCCATCTTGATTGTGTGATATAAGATCAAATTCGGGCTACACATATTTTTGAGGTTTCCTTAATCTGAGCTTGATGACATCAAATAACGTCTATTTTATAGCATCATTTATCCCACGATATTAACCCATTTTGTATAGTTATTACAAAGAATTGTTACTTAATCGTTTATATTTGAGAATTGCAGTAATTATGAAGTAATTGGTGAAAGATAGCAAAAGGCGCGCATTCTGGAGCTTAAATGAAGATATTTTGAAGATTACTATTCTGAAGACCAATACGTCGTATCCATCAAGAAGATACGGCGTATCCGTGCATGCACTCACCAAAGACCACACAGTAATAAAGACCAATACGCCGTATCCAGAGGACTCAATAAGCCGTATTCAACATATAGAATCAATATGATATTCTGGAAGATATCAAACGTGGTCCCTACTCTAAGAAATCCCCAATACGCCATATCCAACCCATTAGATACGCCGTATCAAACCAACTTTCAGGCCTTATAAATAGAAAACTCAAAAACGAGTTTTAAGTGTGCTAAATCATATTCTCGATACCTAAACCACAAAAGTCAATTTTCAGAGGAGAAAAATAGCAGAAGAGGTCGAGCAACGTATTAAATTCCATAGGAGACATTGTGTAATTCCATATACTTTAGTAATCGTTCAGTTTTTGGTATCATTCGTTAACTCAGTTAGTTTACCTTGGCTAAATAACTGCTCTTGTATTTATTATGACGTTTGAAGGCTAATACCTTCAGGTATTAGCCATTATTATGAAGATTTAAATGTTTAGTATTTGTTTATATCAATTTCTTGATTTATCGTTGAGTGCTTGTTTATGTTTATCAAATTATACTTGTTTACGCGCTTTTGCATGCGACCTATCATTCAACTGGATCTAGTCTTGTAGGAGCGTACGTCTCTCTATCTATATAGCTAGGTTCCATGGATAGCTCTCCATATAGTAATTTTATACATCTTGAATAATAGTTACACAAATAATGTCCGTCTAATCTGTGTATAGGATACCTTCGGGCTTAAACTATTCATTGGATATGCGATGGTTTATTGATCGTGTTGACTAGCAGGTGACCTAGATAATTCAATAAATAACGTTCTGATTCCATTGGATAGTTGGAAAAGTAGACTACTAGTGTATAGATTGCCATTAAGCGATAAGGGGGTAAAGTCTCTATGAGCTAGGGTTTAACAAGATCACCATTGCTTTAATCCGTAAGATAGATTATATTCAGCAAATAAGGATGCTTTATGCAGATGCTTTAATTGTGACAGAATTAATGTATCTAGGTCTTAGGAAGATGTAACGCTTAAGTCTTAAGAATGATATGTCACCTCAAGAGAAGAAATTATTGCACTTAATAAACAAACCAACGTTCTAATCGGATTAATAATGGTTAATATAGTTTTCTTATATAAGGTTCGACCGCTCTTTTATCTTTTATCTATTAGCTTGTGTGGGTAACAGTGTCTTGAATTGATTGTAGTCACCAACCAAACCGTGCCAGTCTCTCAGGCTGAAAACCCCCCCTTTCCATTAGAATTAGGATTTAGACTGACATAGGTTTAACATAGGTTTAGATTAGAATAGAATTAACATAGATTAGACAACCAATATATTAATTAAATTGATAGATTTAACCTCGCTCTAAGTGTTCGACACCCTACTTACCACGAAACTACTACCGTTCGGGTACACTACCCGTTAAAGTGTTGTTTTTGGTTTAGTCAGCTAAATATAAATTTAAAACTTGAACTATCATAAATAAACACCACACAACGACACATCAAGTTTTTGGCGCCGTTGCCGGGGAGTGAAAATTAATCTTGAGTTTTATTTTGATATTTTGGTTTTTAACATTAGATTAGATCTAACCCTTAGGATTAGTGTAATTTAGATTAGTGTATATTCTTGTATATTCTGTATATTTGCCTTTAATTGTTTGCTTGTATATTTGTGTTTAATTGTTTGCGTATTTAATTGTTTTTCTTAATACATTGTTTTGGTCGACAGTTGAATACGGCGTATCCAATTCCATCGGATACGGCGTATCAAATTCTCTGTCCAATACAGCGTATTCACTTAAACAGATTAATACGGCGTATCCACTTCCATTGGATACGACGTATCGATCATCCGAGACGAAAACTAAAATATTTGATTTTTTGTACAATTTTTTTTCCACCTTCCTTTGGAACAAATCCTACTAATTGTTTATCCCTTGTTTCAGGTAGTGTATGACAAGGAGTTCTACGAACGAACTATTTACACCTTACAAAGATCCTGAACGAGAATTTCGATCATCAAGGAGACACTTCAAGACTCTAAGTCTTTAAGAATTAAGATTACCGGATTTCAATCTACTTTCTGACCAAGAATACTCAGAGGAAGAAGAAGAAGAAGAAATGGCAAAAACCATGGAGCAATACATGAGCAAGACCCGAACAGACTATAGACCGGGAGTCGCTAGGCCTAAAATTGCTTACAAAGATCAATTTGAACTGAAAGGAAAATTTCTTAAGGAGCTTTGAGAGAACACATTTAGCGGTTCGGATAATGAGGATGCAAATGAACACATTAAGAAAGTTCCCAAAATAGTTGACTTATTCCATGTTCCTAACATCACTGTGGATCAACTAATGCTCCAAGTCTTCCCTATATCCTTAACTGGAGCCGCAAGCCGTTGGCTAAGAAACGGACCAACTGGTTCAATCAAAACTTGAGAAGATCTTAAAACTAAGTTTTTGAACAAATACTGCCCACCTGGTCGAACTGCGAAGAAAATAGAGGAAATCAACAACTTTCAGCAAGAGCAGGATGAAACCCTTTATCAAGCATGGGAGCGCTTTAATGAACTCTTGATGAAGTGTCCTCAACACTATTTGACTGAGATGCAGGAGGTGATTTTGTTCTACAATGGGTTGGATGTTCTGACATGATAGATTCTTGACTCAAGAGGTGCCGTTCCAACTAAGACTGCTGCAGATGATAAAAAGGCCATCCAAGAAACGGTATAATACTCTTAAAAATGGCACAATGGAACATCTAAAGGAAGAAGTACTGAGACTTCTGACGGACTGGCTGCAATACAAGTACAATTGAACAATCCGGGGAGAGAGATCAAGAAACTTAATGAAAAAGTTTATGCTACTCAAGTTGGATACGAGCAATGCAATGGACCCCATTACACCAAATATTGCCCACAAAAAGAAGAAGAGAAACCCTAGAAGAAGCTTACTACACGTAATTTTATGGATCTTTTCAAGGAGGGGGATATAGAGCAACTACTCCAGGATACTATCAAAGGAACAACGCCAATCCTTCGTTCCAAGAACGAAGGCAATCTATGGAAGATACCCTGAGCAAATTCATGATTGAATCAGCAAAAAGACACGAAGAAAACTCTAACTTGATCAAAGAAATTCGAGCTTCGACGGATGCTGCCATAAGGAACCAAGGAGCATCGATCAAAACTTTAGAAATTCAAATCAGGCAAATAAGCAAGGTACTACAGGAAAGAGGATTTGGAAGCTTACCAAGCTCAACTTAAACAAACCCAAGAGACCAAGTCAAGTCGATTTCAACCACTATTGAAGTTGATTCAAACTTGATACGCCGTATTGGATCTACCCAATACGCCATATCCACTAGACAGAACAAAACACTATTTTACAAGCCAAGACAAACGACGGTTCCTTTTCCTGGTCGTTTGGAGGATCATTACTGTGAAGAAGAGGGGAACTATGGACCAAAATTCACGGAAGCTTATGGAGCTTCACTTATCAATAACACCATACCCCGAAAGGAGAAAGACCCTGGGAGTTTCACTTTACCTTGCTTTATTAATGATTTTTGTTTTGACAATGCCCTTGTTGACTTAGGAGCTAGCGTTAGTGTTATGCCTCTCTCGACCTACCTTAACTTAGGATTAGGCGAACTAGTTCACACACCAAGTTGATAGTGGAATTGGCAGATAGGACAGTAAAATATCCAAAAGGTATAGCTAAAAACGTACTAGTAGGAATTGGTAAATTTACTTTCCCAATAGACTTTATAATTCTTGATATGCCCGAGGATATCAAAGTGCCCTTGATCCTCGAAAGACCATTTTTGTCTACCGCCCGTGCTAAGATTGATGTTTATAAAAGAAATATTACTATAAGAGTTGGGGAAGAAAATATTATTTTCAAAAATGTTAAACCTGCTAGTAGTATAATTAAGAGGTCTACATGCTAAGTTTGAGAGAACGAATGGAACTTGATTTAGAGGCTAGGCCTATAGGGGAGACTTTGGTGTTAAATAGATCATTAGACCCTTTCTTGGAAGACTACATTGAATTAAATGATCTAAATAAACTATTTTAGCTTAGGAGAAATCAAGAAGATGATTTAATGCCACCATTAAGGAAGGTGAGGTAATTGAGGAATTTAGAACTAGGAATGAAGATCTTGATACTAGAATTAATGATTACCCTAGTTATTGTGACGATGATAAGAAGATCTATATTGATTGTGCTCACAACTTAAAGTTTTCATGCATGATAGGATTTGAATTTACTTATGCTAACTTTTTCCCATTATTGTATGTCAATGTAATGTCAAGAAAATTTCATAATTCAAAAATGAAAAATTAGATGGTGTACAAAGGGGATAATGTTGTAGGAGCCTTAATGAATGTACCTATCTTTGTTGGAACCTTTTCTGTTATGACTGATTTTGCAGTTTTGGAGGAAATGGATGCTTATCGTGATAATGAAATGGGCGATGTTATTTTTGGCGAACCATTCTTAAGAGAAGTTGGTATTAAAACAAGACGGTTCGATGGAATTATTACCATTTACAATGGTAATGATGAAGTAACTTACCAAATGGTGCGATCACATCCGAGGTTTAAAAACCATACTAATGAGCAATGCAACAAAATCCCACCATTACTAAAGGTGAGTGAGAAAGATGAAAGGAATGGAATCTCATATGCATACCAAAAGCTTAAGGGATTCTACAAAGGAGTTTTGAATCTAGGACCCGATTACATTCGAGATGAGAAGATGGAAGAATAGCTCACGCGCGGGCACATTAGCGTGCATGAGTTGGAGTGAAATGAGAAGCTGAAGAAAAGTCTAACTTAAAGACTTCGCTATAAACAAAAGTGTTTCCCGAGAGACAACCCGGAATGTTATTTAATTTTGTTATCGAGTCTTTCTTCCCAGACATCAATACGGCGTATCCGCCCCATACCATACGGCGTATTGATTGTCTGGACGTTATCAGTCTTTATTTTTTATGCACTTTAAAAACATTATTATCAGTTCTGCGAATACGCCGTATCCACGGTCTGACCAGTAATTAGTTTCTTTAGTCTAGTTTAAATTAACCGTAGGTACCAAGATAGGAATACACCTGTTTTTCTTATATTTTACATAGGACCTCATGAAAGAAATATCGATGAATATTGGTGGAGAATTTTCAAATCTGGAAGATCTTGAAGTGTTGGAGTCTTGAAACTTCAAGGTGGCTGTTCAACATGAATTATTGCTCATAAACGCAACTTGGAGAATCTACCAAGAAAATATCAGGGGAGCTTCTCATTCTAATTCTTTTTAAATTCCCGTATTTAATGTTTTATATATACAACGAGGACGTTGTATAATTCAAGTGGGGGGATGAAATTAGAATGTTTACTTGTCCTAATTTTCATATTAAAATGCTTAAATTATGCTTAAATTTAAAAAAAATTCAAGCATACTTTTGTGAAATTACATGTTACATAACCCGCACATAACAACCCTTGTTAGATATTATGAGGATTTAACCTTTCCGTTTCCAAATGTTTACTCAAATTCCACAAAATATGAGTGTGCCGGTGATGTAGTGGACTTTAGAACTTGGCTTGGTATATCACTCGAGACCATAATAATGAGTATTATGGATTTAATTGGGGAAACTTGTTTAAATTGGTAAATCTTAGGATTACAACCAAATCGCCTATACATGTTGTTTATTAACTAACTACACCGGTTAGTTAACCTCCCGTTAAACCCTTTTCCACTCTCATCTTTAGAGTGATGATCCACTAGAACAACCCATAGAGCCAATCCTTTAGGAATTTACACCAACTATTTGTTTCATTACACCATTACACCTTAACCTACCCTGTTAGATTAAAGTTTAATTTACAGTTGCTAGTTGCTTAAAGTGTAAAGTTTGTATTTCCCAAGTCTTGTGTCATTTTCTATCTTTGGTGTGGTTGGAAATTTGCACATTGCAAATGGGAATATATATTAGTAGTCAAAACTCATGTGATTTTACTACCACCACAATTATTGGTGAATCCGAAGAACGAAGAAACTACCGAAGGATTTATCCGGAATTATTATGATCGTGAAGATGTTGAAACTACACTGAGATTTAAGTATAGTTAGCAAAAAAAAATCGAAAAAAATGAGAAAAATTGCAAAAAAAAGAAAGAGAAAGAAAGTTTGAAGATAATCGTTTCGCAAAGAAATTACCGAAGGAATTACACAAAGGATCGATTATTCGTTGATACGTCTAAAAAATAAATGATGTAGAGTATTGTACAAAGTAGAAGATATCACCACTTGCCTTGTAGAGTATATAAAGTTTTGGGATGATTGGGAAGTTGACCGTTATAGGAACGCCAACTTAGGTTGTTGTTTTTGATCAATGATCAAGACGTTGTAAATAGTTGTGTCTTTGTCATGATAACGGTCGGGGAAATAAGTGTCTAGTAACTTGTATCTTAAGTCTTAATATATTTGTTTCTTGATTTTATTTAACAATAATTTATTTCCCTCTTTTCTAATAATTTGCCATTGGTCTATGACTTTTGGTGAAAGTTAGAAGGTTCCTACCTTATATCATTCTTCATCCTAACTGTTGGTTAAATTCGAATGGGGATGTGATCGAACACTCATGTCTATCCTGGCGATTCAGATGTGTATGTGTGCTTCAGCTGCCTTGTTGGAGTGGTACTTCTGGTGAAAGATTGTAGAATGATCAACTATACGCCTTTTCATACAAAAACCCACATTTATCTTTATAAACTTGTTACTCCTTGGATTTAGTGGTGGAGATGTGTATCCTTGCCAAGCTTATGATAGAATACTCATCATGACCGAGCAATTGAGCGAATTAGTTACATGTTACCACATAGATTAGTTGAGTGATTTGAGTGTTTTTATCTTCCTATTTCGTGAGGTGTTTGGTTGTGTACTTGTAATAGATCAAATAAATGCTTTAACGGAAAATATCCTTAGGGATACATTTTTGTAAACTTCTAAAGGCTACTTGAGGACAAGTAGGATTCAAGTGGGGGGATATTTGATGACATCAGATAACGTCTATTTTATAGCATCATTTATCCTACGATATTAACCCATTTTGTATAGTTATTGCAAAGAATTGTTACTTAATCGTTTATATTTGAGAATTGCAGTAATTATGGAGTAATTGGTGAAAGAGAGCAAAAGGCGCGCATTCTGGAGCTTAAATGAAGATATTTTAAAGATTACTATTCTGAAGACCAATATGTCATATCCATAAAAAAGATACGGCGTATCCGTGCCTGCACTCACCAAAGACCACACAGTAATAAAGACCAATACGCTGTATCTAGAGGACTCAATACGCCGTATTCAACATATAGAATCAATATAATATTCTGGAAGATATCAAACGTGGTCCCTACTCCAAGAAATCCCCAATACGCCATATCCAACCCATTGGATACGCCGTATTGAACCGACTTCCAGACATTATAAATAGAAAACTCAAAAACGAGTTTTAAGTGTGCTAAATCATATTCTCGATACCTAAACCACAAAAGTCGATTTTCAGAGGAGAAAAAGAGCAGAAGAGGTCGAGCAACGTATTAAATTCCATAGGAGACATTGTGTAATTCCATATACTTTAGTAATCGTTCAGTTTTGGGTATCATTCGTTAACTCGGTTAGTTTAGCTTGGCTAAATAACTGCTCTTGTATTTATTATGACGTTTGAAGGCTAATACCTTCAGGTATTAGCCATTATTATGAAGATTTAAATGTTTGGTATTTGTTTATATCAATTTCTTGATTTATCGTTGAGTGCTTGTTTATGTTTATCAAATTATACTTGTTTACGCGCTTTTGTATGCGACCTATCATTCAACTGGATCTAGTAAAGTGGACCAAGAGGATCTAGAGTCCAGGATAGCTCTCCATATAGTAATTTATACATCTATAATAATAGTTACATAAATATTGTCCTTCTAAGTCTGTGTCTAGGATACGCTTCGGGCTTAACTAGTTAATTGGATATTATCGATGGTTTATTGATCGTGTTGACTAGCAGGTGACCTAGATAATTCAACAAATAACGTTCTGATTCCATTGGATAGTTGGACAAGTGGACTACTAGTGTATAGATTGCCATTAAGCGGTAAGTGGGTAAAGTCTCTATGAGCTAGGGTTTAACAAGATCACCATTGCTTTAATCCCTAAGATGGATTATATTTAGCAAATAAGGATACTTTATGCGGATGCTTTAATTGTGACAGAATTAATGTGTCCAAGTCTTAGGAAGTTGTAACGCCTAAGTCATAAGAATGATATGCCACCTCGAGAGAAAAAATCATTGCACTTAATAAACAAACCAACGTTCTAATCGGATTAATAATGGTTAATACAGTTTTCTTATATAAGGTTCGACCGCAATTTTATCTTTTTTCTATTAGCTTGCGTGGGTAACAGTGTTTTGAATTGATTGTAGTCACCAACCAAACTGTGTCAGTCTCTTAGGCTGAAAACCCCCCTTTTCCATTAGAATTAGGATTTAGACTGACATATGTTTAACATAGGTTTAGATTAGAATAGAATTAACATAGATTAGACAACCAAGATATTAACTAAATTGATAGATTTAACCTCGCTCCAAGTGTTCGACACCCTACTTACTACGAAACTACTACCGATCGGGTACACTGCCCGTCAAAGTGTTGTGTTTGGTTTAGTCGGCAAAATATAAATTTAAAACTTGAACTATCATAAATAAACACCACACAACGACACATCAGAGCTTGTTGTTGGGAAATTATAGGGGTTTATTTTTACAGGGCGTGCTCGATTTGGGATATGGGTTTAATTATGATATTCAACTTTTAGGGTTTTGATCTGAAGCCTATTTTTTTTATCTCTTGTGCTTTGATTCTAACAACATACACTAACTTACTTTCTTCTGCTACTAAGATTTAAATTCACTCCTACGTAATATTGGTTAAATCATAAAAACACTATGTCAATTACATCTTTTTTGTTTGGTTGATTGTGATTGTTTGCTTCATACCTAATCATATTTGACATATGCTTTTTTCTCTCCTAGCACTGCTTTCATATATGAAACGCTTCACATAAAATTTTTATTAATTTTTTATATGAATCCATATGCCGTATAAACTTAGTTTATACGCCGTATGAAAGTTCTGTGAACCAAAACTCATTTTCTCAGTAACTAAAGTTGTGCAATTCAATAAGATCTCAAAGTTTGGAAATATCTTTCAGTAACCACAAGTATCCTTTCTGAAAACATGTTGAAATTTTGAAAGATACGAAAGCGTATAAACTATCAAATTACATAAGTTTGATCATGAAAACACTTGATAATGTCCTGACATCTTTCAGGTGCATTTCAAATCGAAAACATGAGATGATGATGAGAAGCTTGTTATCTAACCCCACAAGCTACATTATCTTGACCCGCTATTTGCCCCAAACAACACTTTACTTGTCTCGAAATATACATACATAACAACATGAACGTAAGCCGATGCTTAGTGAGTAAAACAGAGTTGAACTAAAAACTAAAACGTAACATGACATGAACTAGTATCAACTTTATCCGATCAATACTATCATACTAATATTCGGCAGACATCTGAAGCTCATATCGGCTACTACCAGAACAAACTTAAACATTACTAGTATCCACCTATCACCAAAATCGTAACTCTCTCCTTAGGAAATTTGGCGATAAAAGTGATCTCATAAAACCCTAATTATTTTTTCTCTAGTCTGATTCCTCTTCTAAACCTTACAAACCAACGATCTATTATTCGGTATCATTCAATCTCGTTTGATTGTTACTAATCTAAATTAGTGTGTTGTTATGGTTTATATTACATCTTGGGTTTTTAAAAATTCAATTTTTAGGGTTATTCTTTTTAATCGTTGGTTTAGGTTTGTTACATTTGTAATTCAATTTTCATTGTCTGTTTGATTCGTTTGGGAGGAGTTGTGATCATTATATCAATAAATCGACCTTATTGTTGGTTTGGTCATATTTATATCTCTTTGTTTTGGTTCGTTGGGCTAAATGATTATTACTTGATTGGGATTCTGATGTGGACAAGTTTTGGGTGCTACTAGATTTCGTTTACTTGACTTGATCAGGGTTCGTTGGTTAAAAACTGGTTTGTACATTCTGGCTTATATGATTTGATTACGAAAAAGGGTTTTTATCCATCATACTCAATTCATTAGGGTTGGGGATGGATGAAACCAATTAGAAGTAAAAATCGCGCAAGCGATGCCGGGAAACAGACAGTAGCGCAACAACTAGGACTCGTGTCAAAGAACTTTTGAGCATGAGCTACCACTCATGCAGCAACAAGGACCTGCAACTCTTAAAGGGGCCAAGTCCAAAAGGGAGAGGGAGAGGGAGAAGGAATGGTGTTAAGGAAAAATAAAAGCATGATATGACTCAAACAACCATGGATTCTGGTAAGGTCATTATGAGTTGCAATGTGGCTTCTCTTAGCACTTCTAATGATGTATGTGATTCTGGAAATGTAAACAAGGATAAGAATGTTGAAAGTGCAGCTAATTCGAATTTGGGTACTCCAAATGATACATCATTAACTCCAGCTAAAGATGCTAATTTGGATAATAATAACGTGGGACCAGTTTCGTTTGCAACAATACTGAAAGGAGATACGAGTCAGAAGTCAGTTTTTTTTACATTGGTAATGGTGCAGATGTAGTCGTTTCAAAAGAATTGGTTTCTATTGTGAATGAATGACTTAACAATACTGTGTATGGATTATTTTGGGTAAACGTGTGGCTTATCCGGTTGTTAAGAACTAAGTTAAGAGTACCTGGAGTAAATTTGGTCTTGTTAAATCAATGATGACTAAGGGTATGCTTTTCTTCAAGTTTAGTTCTAAAGATATGATGGAATCTATGTTGGAGAATAGTATGTGGTTAATTCGCAATGTGTCATTGATTCTTAGAAAGTGGACATCGAATGCGAATATTATGATGGAAGACGTGTGTAATATCCCTGTTTAGGTAAAGTTCCATGATATTCCCATTACTGTTTTTATGGAAGATGGTTTGAGTGTTATTGCCACCAAACTCGGCAAACCTCTGATGCTAGATTCTTACACAGCTGCTATGTGCACAAACTCTTGGGGTAGGGGTAGTTATGCTAGAGCCATAGTTGAGCTTCGAGCGGATGTTGAGTTAAAAGATACCATTATGGTTACTGTATCGTAATTCATGGGTGAGGGGTATCTTATGAAAACTATCTGTGTTGAGTACGACTGGACACCTCTGAGGTGTTCAAGTTGCAAGGTTTTTGGTCACGTCCTGGATGAATGTCCTAAGAAACCCGTCTCAGATGTGTTGAAGAACTTGAAGAATCCTGGACAAGCTGTTAAAGGAGTGCAGGTTGGTCCGAAGGTGGGGTTTAAGCAGGCTAAACAAGTTTATCGACTTGTCTCTCAAAAGAATTGTGTTAGCACACGTGGTAAAAAGAAGCAAGCTCAAGCGTCTAGACAAGAGGTAGGTAATTCGAACCTATTTGACGTGCTTATTTCGATTGAGAATGATGATGACGTTGGCACGAATAAGGGGAATTCAAAGGTGGCTGAGAAGGGGGTCAATTCTGGCGTGGTTTCTTCTGCTTACGGGTCTTCACCCGTGGCATATGGTAGTCAAAATATTACCCCTTTAGCAGAAAGAATTAGTAACTTAGAAAGAAAAATTCTGGATGGGAAGCTTATGCTTGTGGATGATGATGGGAAGCCGCTAAATAAGGTTTATTATGCTCCGGTTAATTCGGATAGTAATAGTGGTGTTGAAGTGGCTTACGATGAGATGACTCAATTATGGCTAGTAGAGGTGCAAATGATGCAAGCTTACATGAGGACGAAGATTATGACATCTATGATACTTATCATATTGAAAGTTTAACGAAGAAAGATTTGGCATTGTGTGAGATGATGGATATTAATATTTGTGGTCGTGATAGAAGATAGTTTATGTTTGGTGTTTTATGAGTCAAATGTAAGCTAGTGTCTATGTGGTAATTTCCTTTGATAGAAGTAGTTTCCTCTTGTTATGTATGCTTTATCGCCTTTATAACTTGCTGATTTACTCACATCTGATTTACTTAATTGTTTTTTAAAGTAATCTATTTACCGGGTTAAAACTCTTTACCCAAAAAACATTACTAGTATCCGGTTACCTCCGGAGCAAGATCCGCTAGATATGAGCAAAAATTAGCATTTCAAGTAATCGGCTACTCGCGGAGGAATATCGGCTAAACCCGAGGAAATGATATCATTAATAATATCTGGCTATCTCCGGAGAATTAGCGACTACGCCCGAGCAAGAACATGATTAATATCCGGCTATTTCTGGAGCTCATATCAACTAATATACGAGCAACATTATCATAATTAATATCCGGCTATTTCCGGAGCACACTCTACTATGAGATACGGTCTTTACCCTCTTGTACGGATGCAATCCGGGTTCTTATTCCACGCAAGACATGAGTGATCATACCCGGCTAATTTCTGTTCGTAAAAATACATACCATGAAGCTACGCACGAGTTCTTATTTTCTTGAGTTTTAAAGTGTAGCATAAAAAGGGTAATTCATTCGACTAATTTGGAAAGTGTCACAACATAAATTTATGTTTCTTACAATGCCAATTAGTAAGGTATCTTACGCATTTCACATATCTTTAAAATATATTTATTTTTCTCCTTTTCAATTTCACCATGTATAACATTTGTGTGCTATTTTATATGTTTCAAAACAATGGCAACAAACATAAATGATAAAAGAAAAAAATCTTCATGACTTTGTTGTAGTGCTTATTTATGAATAAAATTTTAGGCTTATGTTATATGTACCCCCTGAAACACCATTTGTACCCTCTCGGTTTTTTTGTGTTTTTTTTTTGTATTTTATTTTTTTTGTATTTTATTTTTTTGTATTTTTATAATTTTGTATATGTTATAAAACTGTGACACGGAAAAAACGGAACGAAAAATATAAAGTTTAACAGGTCAAAAGTAAGAAACTGTCAAAATTTACGGAACAGAAACTGATATAAAACTGCTTTGCACTGTAAAAATAGAGGTACAAAAGAAATCTTTTATACATTTTGACACTATTTAGTGGGCCAGGAGATACCAATAGGGGTACCCAAAATTTTAACTGGAATTTGTATATGTATGAATATGATTGTATATCTTACAACAATGATTGATGCACTTTATAACATATGGCATAGAATGGAAGTGGAGCCTTTGAAATGATAAAGTGAGGACACTTTAATTTCATTGCTGTATGCCTTTAAGCAACTTATGGTTGCTAAATATCTACCCACTCTTTTTATTTTTGGCAAAGAAAAAAGAATGTTTATTCTTTTTGTGGTACACAACTTCTTTGTTTTAAAAAAATGATTGGTAGAATGCTAAATATCTATTCCCCATATTTTATTTGGTTATGAAATTCTCAAAAGCGTTTTTCTCATATAATGTTTAGATCTGGATGAGAGGATTTGCACACTTAAAAATATTATGTCTTAACATTTATATTCTTGAAGGGTGAACATAAGTAAAAGTGATTTAAGGCTGGTCACTACAATGACCGTCAATGACTTTCATTTTTTCTGCCACATCAGCTTTCTCTCTCCGGCGACCTACAGACGACTTTTTATCACTACAAGACGACTTTCATTTTTTTTTTCTTTTTACAAATTTTTTAACAACAAAATTAAATTTCATTAATAATAAAAAAACTTATATATAATAATTCAAACACATTTAAAAACATTACAAATAAAACTTCAAATAAAGAAAGCATTTTCACTTACAATTTCATACTTATTAGTTATTTATAAATAAAAATGACAATAAAAATATACATCTAAGGCCCAAAATGTAAATTGCGTATTTATAAAAAAAAAATAAAAAAAATAAAAGACAACATTTTCTTCATCTTCCTTGTTTACTTGCAAAATAACAATAAAAAACACATCAATTCACAAAATAAAATAATCACAGCAACTATGTATCAAAAGGGTACAAAATTTTGTTTGTTTGTGGAATGAGAACTCGGTCGAGTTCCTGACCTTTACACCCAAATGGCCGATCGATGACCTTCAACGACTTTGTTTGCAAAACGGAGGCGACCCGGTCGCCAGTCGATCGACCGAGACCTCGACCTCGACCTGTTTGTAGCGACTAGCCTAAGAGTATATATGTCAAGACAAAATACTTTTTAATGTGCAAATCATTGTGTAAATCACCTCCCGATCTTGATGATTCATGAAACTCAACGGCTCAACTTACAATGCAAGCCAGAGATGGATCTTATTATTTTTAAAAAAGTGTTAGCACAGTTTTTTTTTCTTTTTTATGATTTGAGTATAAAAGTTTCTTCATAAAGAATTTATTAGGTAAAACTGAGGATTGCATGTGCAAAAAAAAAATACATATTTTATAAATAAGAATTGCATTTTGTGACCTAAAATCGGATGTGACATGTGCCACACCCGGCTCCTATGTGAGTATGTCCCTGATGCGAGACACATTTTTTTTCGTGTATTAATATTTGAAATACCCTAATAATTCCATATAAACGCTAAGTTAACAGAATTAACTAAACTAAAAATAAATTGAGTCAAGGAAAATTTATTTAAATAGCGTATTTAGTCATTTTTCGTTCAATAAATGTATATAGAAAGACCCCCAAAATTTTGTAAAGTTGGGTAGGAAAAAATAAAAAGTTGAACACAAAATTTCTACATACCATTTGGCATTTGCATGTAAGAACTCTAGCTTCACTTATACGTTGCAAGTTGGTTTAAATTAGTGGAGTTGTTACCATAATTAGTAAAGTTCTTACTTTTTTTTGAACAAAAGTTCTTACTTGAATATATTAGATTTCTAACTCCGTTGCAGGTATTGTATTATTGATATGCTTTTATAGTGTTACATGGAACATACTAGAAATCATAAAACCCTAATGGACCCAACCCACAAACCGGGCTTGGGCCTAATCCATCTAATACTCCCCCGCAGTCCGAGCGGCGAAATCGCGAAAGCTCGGACTGGAGTAGTAAACTAGAAAAGAAAAAAAAATAAAACATTAACGGAATAAAACCATAACTTTATTGATGAAGATCTAGCAGCGGATAGATAAATGGAGAGAGCCTTTGAAGTCTGCAAACCATGACATGCAGCAGACGAAGCGTCACACACACGAACATAATTAGTTGAAGAAATCCGCCAACATGCAAAGACAAATCTTCAAGCGAACTGATAAACATGGATAAAACAAAGATTTTTTTTAAATACGAGATAACCCAAAGTATCCCGAAACATAAAGGATAACCCAAAGTATCCTAACAATCGTGTGGATTTGTGACGTAGCACAAATCACCAACACAAATAAAATTAAACAAACAAACAAGAAAACAATGTAACAAAATTGTAACCCTTCCTGTTGACGTCTTGAATGGCAGTAGGCTTGTTCCATTTAACATACGACTTACCACATGAGTTTGCATGATAGCAAAGCAACAATAAGATTCAACAATAAAAAGAAAAGAACATCAAACGACGGTAAGGTTGTTCTTTTTTTTTGAATATGTGAATGATGGTGGCTAGGGTTTGACGGGGTAGCATAGAGATGGCGGATGGCGGCTCAACTTAGCCACCTAAGTCTGAAGATCAGACCCGTTCCGATACCATGTTAGGGAATATTAGAGAATAAATTATACTGAGAACAGTTAAATATTTGTCAATTAGCTAAATATATTATACTGAGAACGCCACGTACTGATGCACATCCTAAGTCATTTCTTTCAAAGAAAAGATCACTTGGTGGACGCCTGATTTCCGCACAAGCAAAACGACAATACGTATACTAAGAAAAACACAACCACAAGTAGTATGTAGGTCCCAACAAATAAACAATAGATGGACAGATATAGATTTTATAAGATATTTCATATCATATACCCTGTATATAGTATTAAAGAGCACATTGAATGGATTTTATCGGATCCAGCACACTCAATGAATTGAATAAAGATAAAAAATATATGCATTGTATTACCAACGAGTTCTAAGGGCGTTGCTAATCTTATTCAAATGGTTACAACTAATTCTTCTTTTGAAAATGGTTACAACTTATTCTCAACCTTAAAATCAATTAAATTAGTGATTTTACACTCCCAATTAAATTAGTGGTTTTCAAGCAGACAAACGTTGAAGATAATAAATGTCTAGTTAATTACCAATTAAGGTTACCAGATATCACTTTATGTCGTGCAATTACTTTTCAAATAAGATTATTCGACCTTATGTCTAGATTACACGAATACCTCTTTGGATAAAACCAAGTGCTTGCTCTTGTTTAGGCACAAATCAAGAACCCTACACTTTTAAGTGTTTTATGTTTTCTGTGTGTTATTCCCATGCAGTTGTGATATCATATTTATAGGAGATATACACAAACCCTAGTCAACATGGAATTATGAGAGATTAAAGGCCCATTAATCTCTTCCATAATTAGCCTCTATAATTGTAGGGATTAGTTGTTACACGACCCATTAAACATGATCATTTATTACAGTCAGACTTGCCAATTGAATATATCAAAGTTGTTACAAGTTATTTGAATCCATTCCAGCGTGATCAATCATTCAGTGTCTTGAATACTCAGCTAGCTCACTAAAGAGCACACAAGCTGAAGTGTTCACACTAAAAAGACTCACTGATGACATAACCCGCTGAGGATACATCCTTTGATGGATTACTCCCTGATGGTGTCCTTCAGCTTACTACTTCGGGAGTACAAAGTTGAAGCCATCAGATTGATGAATATCATTTAGTCCAAATTTGCACTCACTGAACTTTATCAGCGACTTGAATTCCCTTATACCACTATCAGAGTCAGGGTGTTCAGTGACCTATTTATTTGATGGATTAGCCTGAGATTGAGACACACCTCATACACAAGATAATGACAACTATTAGACAACTAATGACAACTAATTGACAGCTAACATTAATGTCACACCTCGTTAGCGGCGAAAACACGGGAATATGACACAAAGATTCACATTGCACAAGATACGAGATCATACCGTACAATATTACGAAAGTTTATTTACAAAAGTTTACAATTTCGCAACCTTAGAAAAAAGTCAAACAATTGTACTTCAATAAACTCCCAGATGTACTCATCTTTGGTCTCAATTACTCCTCATTTACCTTTGCTAACAGCACACCTGAAAATGATACTCGAAAACGTCAACAATAATGTTGGTGAGCTCGTAGGTTTGACCTTAAACCTAGTTGATGTGCTAATCATTTAAACAGTGGACAATAGTGCTATATGACAGTGAATATACGCAACAAACCCATGACTTAGCATCCCCGCTAATCATGTACGATGACCTAGCAACCCCGCTAGTCACCAAAACCAGCATATACCAATGCTCTTGGAGCCGCAACTCTTATATGTCACTTACGCACCTAAAGGGCCTACCAGCTGGAGCACTATTTTAGGGCAGGACCACAACCCTTTCATGCCAAACACAGTACATACAAGTAAAACCACAAACCTTGTCATGCTAAACACAATAAATGCAAGTAAAATCACATTACATATATTCACATAACAGTCATAAGCACATAAATTGTCCTTAAAACAAAACCACGTTTCGCACAGTTCAGAAAATAGTTCAAAACACATTTGAGTATCATTTTCTCCCAACAGAAAAACAGTAAAAAATGGGGCTACGAGAACTCACCTCAAAAGATGAATATAACCGCACAGATAACCTCTACTCAACGAACCAAACAATCTCTACAACGCACCAACTAGCCTCTACAACGCACAAACTAGCCACTGTAACGCACAACGTTACCCGGCCACGACCTAACATTAATTTTACTTCATAAATATTTGTACAAAGTTATCTTATTGTACAAGCGTTCGTCTTTTACTCACAAAAAATCCTCATTCTTTTACAAAATCCCATCCTTATTTCCAAAACCTTTATTCCCATTATAAAACTTCTTATTCTCATTTCAAACGTTTTGGTATTATGGTTGTGTAGTACTTAAGTAAGATAACTCAATGCACTTGGGCTAAGT
>BQNB010054686.1:0-39439 GCA_026074375.1 Tanacetum coccineum | reverse complement strand
ACTGTCATATAGCACTATTGTCCACTGTTGAAATATTGGCACGGCTTTTGGGTTTAGGGTCAAACCTACGAGCTCACCAACATTATTGTTAACGTTTTCGAGTATCATTTTTAGGTGAAGTGAAAGAGGAATAGTTTGGTGATTGTGTTAGCAGACTTAGAAGTATCTCGAGTGGAATTTCGTGTGAAGTCTTGCTTGCTTGTTGTTTTGATTTTAGTATTTTGATGTTTTGGATTAAGTTTGGATTATGGTCCTCTGTGTAGGCAATTGAATAATTGTAAGAGATTGTGGATTTTAGTTGCGATTTGGGACATCACTCAAGTTATTCGAGGTTGATGGTCTTCATAGCACTTGGAGTTTATGCAATGTAGTTTTCTTTATTTTGTATCTTGTGTTATGATTGATCATTATGTTGCATCCCTGAGTTTTCGCCTTTATCGGGGTGTGACAGATTGGTAATCAAAGCCACGGTTATAGAGAACTAGGTGGATTGGCCTAAACTATAACCTAATATCCGTCGTTTAGTTGCGTATAGGATCTATGTGTGCGGTGTTCCGCTTTTGTGTGTTTTTGTGTGATCAATTTATATTATATATATATATATATATATATCTATCATTTTTATATATATATATATACCACACTTATATTTACACACATATAAAACACACAACACACACACACACCACACACTACAACACATTATATATAATATTCATATATTACATATATATATACATATATACATATATATATATATATATATATATATATAATATATATATATATATATATATATATATATATATATATATACAATTTGATACACACATTATATTATTAAAACTATATATATATTCACTATATATATAGACATATACATTCTTATATACGTATATTTATACACACAACACACACAACACATTTAGTTATATATATATATAGTTTTATAGTTATATATATATATATATATAGATACTATATATTTATAGACAATACATATCTATATATCTATAACTTATTATATGGGGCTAACTATGACTGGATTAATATGATTTAGTGACTCAACGCCACCTCAACGATGACATGGCGCAAACAACGATGACATGGCACATATAAGACAATAATTTTAAATAATTTTCGAATTTATAATTTTTTTTTGCATTTAATTTTGAATTTTCGGATTTGTAATTATTTTTTCTTTAAATTTCGAAATTTGTCTTAAATAATGGCATTGGCAAGTTTTGAACTCTGTACTATGGTTTTTTAGATGTTTTATCAACAATGATTACAATTGCAGTCAAGTGGTAATTTGTATTTTACTTTGCAAAACATTATTCATATATTATCACTTTCAATTTAGGTATCTTACTACATTTATATAACTTCTAAAAATATATTATAACTTCTAAAATATATCTTTTAGAATTATTTGACATATTATTAAAATCCTTAAAATTTATCAAGATATATACGTAACTTATAAGTCAAAACTCTAAAACACAACGTTTCCTTTTAGTTCTCTTATTGTTCTTCATTCGTGTTTCTTCCTTAGAAGGTATGGTCCGACTTTCATTCCAATTTGGTATCTAAAAAAGGCTGATATTATCTATCTAATTACTTGCTGCTTACACTACATTTTGCAAAGCCTCTTATTACACTGAATATTGTTTCAATGTAGCTTTGTTATTATAGACATTTATGAATTTATGCTTATTGTGGACCATTATACTCACCATGCTATATTCTTATTTTATTCTTATAACTGAATTATTTCGATTAAATTGTCTTACATTAAAAATGAAGCTTGGGTTTTCATTAATTTAATACATACCCTTGGATATGAGATTCATTTCTCAGTATTTTGTAGGGGCTCTATTGTTAGTCCCAGTTATGATTGATGGTGACCCTTTACTACTTTTCTATTGACGATGTGACAGTTGCTATGTATTCGTTGTGGTGCTCCTGATACGCTCTACAATATAATGTGGATATTAAATAGTTTTTGACTCTTATTAGCAGATATTTAACTTTATCAACACTTATGCTGTAAATTCACATACATCCTCACATTTGACGAGCTTGCACAAGCCATTTATTGACATGCTATAGAAGATTTTTTCAGCTCAAGTGTATTATGTGTTAGGTAGTTCATTGTAAAATCGCTCCTTTTAGTTAACCAAACAACTAATTTATTCTTTTGGTATGTAGCTAGGATTTTTGTTTTGTTGTTTTAGCGATGTTCTTTCAGGATTTCCTATTATTGGCAAGCTTAATAGATCACTTTGAAACCCCTTCTGATTTGGTTTGAGAAGGAACTGATATTGAATATGTATCTCATATCAGCAAAAACTAGAAGTATCGTGCGTTGATACAATCAGTAAGTATCATGCTCTTTTTAGGAGGCCATGAGTTTCATATTTCATTAAGTATGCAGGTTCCAGGATGCATATATTATTTTTGGCGATTGTTCACCTCTTCACCCTTTAAATTTATTGATGGTCAAATGTTATTGATATCAATATCTGTTTGGCAGATTGAACGTGATTTTTACCTTATCAGAAACCTGAGGATGGTTCCATCAGCCATTAATTATGTTTAATGTTTATTTTAGGAACTAAAAAATTTGAGGCCTCACCTGTGTGCTACAACCGAAAGACTAAACACGCAATATGATGTGATCGTTTGCATATATGAAACCACAAACACAATTAATCATAAAGTGTTTTTTATGTATTTCTACTTAAAGTTACAAAAAAAAAACGTTTCTACGCTAAGTAAGGTGAGTTTAATACATGATGAAACTGCTGCTAATATAGGATCTTTATGGGATTTGCTTATTGAAACTGCTTATATATGAGCTGTTTTAGGGGTCAAACCTGTTAAAGATTTACAGCGAAGGCTGCAACGGGATGCAAAGAAGACTGTGGATGCACGTGTTCATGCATCCAGCATGAGACATAGAAGTGAATTAAAGGAAAGCAAGCTTACCTTGCCATTAACATAAACCTGTTAAATACTCCATTATTATGCCCTGACTAATGAAGGTTGCTATTTATTTTTGTTTCAGGCGCAGCCAGTTGAAGTCAATGTTTTTAGTCATCCTATCCAAAGATATGTTGTATGGCTCGGAGGCCCGGTTCTTGCATCCACACCATAATTTTTTACGGTATTCTTTATCTTCTTACTGGTTGTTTGCAATGAAAATCCAAGTACAGGGGTTTGAACAGTTAGTGCTGACAAGAGGGCGGGTTTGTCACTTTGCTCATTTTTTGGGATATTATAGTATATAGAGTCTAACCTGGTGCATTCTGACAAGATAATCGTGCTACCCCCACCCCCACCCCATAAAGGCTGCATCATAGTAAAACATCATTGGGTATATGAGAACAAGTAATTGGTCAATATGCAAACTAATCTTAATTACTTCTGCTCTTCTGAAATACAGGCACTAACCCAGGAGCTTATGCTAAAGAGCTTGTGAGGACATGTGAAGACATTGTATTGGACACAAACAATGTTTCAGTGACTAACCATGTTGAACTTCTATGTAGAGTTTGTGTTTAATCCATGCATAATGGATATATGTTTTTTGTGTTTTCGTATTAAATGAAAGAAATCATAAGATCTAGAAAACTCCTATACGGATTATCATACACATATAATACTCATGTGAGATACTCATGTGAGATGACTGAGTTGCTAGAGATTAAACAGGTATGTCCATGTGTGTATTAAGTATGTCCATGTGTGTATTAGGCAAAACTTCACTCTAACAGGAGTAGTGTTATTGGACATACCGTTGACGCTAAATATTTAACAGGCTCTTCGGTGGCAAATATTAGAGGGGGATAGGATGGAAAATGCGATGGGTCATGCGATAATAAATACAGGAAACATTTTTTTTCTTTCCTGGTTTTTTTTATGTCTAACCTACGCTGGATTGTGTTGTTCACTAGAATTCTTATTTACATCTACGTAGTATTATTTATATTATTATTATATAATGCAGAATGTGATATGTGATATGTTTTCAAGAGTTGTGGTTAATTTTTTCATCATTGGGAGAGGTTGCTCCTCAACAATTGCTCAAGTTCCAGGTATTCTTTTCCTTCTAGCGTACTACAGTATACCAGTTTTCTCCTACGGGCATTTATATGTGGCATTGTGGCCTTATCAAGAGTAAAGATCAAGAAATGAATTGAAATTTATGAACAATCATTACAACTAAACGACAACATTGTCTCCAACAAATTTATGAACCAAACTCCGTTGGCGGGTTCTGTTACTAAGTATTATAATATATATAATTATATTTTATTATATATATTATTATTAGTATAGCATGTATGTATGTATGTACTATATCTATGTATATATTATATATACATATATATATAAATATACATTTATACATATTTTTAATATACATACATATTTACATATTTATTTTACATACAATATATTATATTATATATTTATATATATATTTATATATATTTATTTCTATATTATATATATTATATATTATATATATATGTTATGTTATATTATATATCGTATATATATATATACATTTTAATATATATATAGAATTACATACATACATCACACACACACACACACACACACACACATATATATATATCTATATATATATATATATATATTTAACATATTAACTATATATATATATTATTACATATACATAATTATATATATATTATATTTATAACATATACAGATATATTCTATATACGTATTTATCTATATAGTATTTGTTTTGCATACATATTATATTCGTATATATGTATAAGTATGATCTGTATACTCGTATATATGTATACACACACACACACACACACATATATATATTATATATATATATATATATAATATTTTATCTTGTATATATTAATACGTAATATATCTCATATACGTATATATATATAATTAGTATATAGATATATACGTATATATCTTATTACAGTATATCTGTAGACGTATATCTGTATACGTATTCTGTATACGTATAATCAGTATACGTGTAATATTCTGTATACGTATATCTGTTTACGCATATATCTGTATAGTATATCTGATATACACGTATATTATGTATACGTATATCTGTAGTACATATATCTGTTATACATATATCGTGGATATATTATGGTTATAATATATTTATATATTATATTATATTATATATATATATATATATATTGAATATACACACAACAACTTGTACTTAACCCGCCCGATGGGCGGGTTGTAGCTTCACAATTTTATTTTTTTCAAAGGGTCAAACATTGGTGTTTTATACCAAAAGGGTCGATTCAATAGAATGGTAACATGGTTTAGCCCAACTTATAAAAAGGAACATTGTCTCTACAAAAACAAACCATAACCATGTATTATTTAGGGTTTATGATTGTAGATACTGAAATTCAGGCCTTGATTTGAGCCTTCAAACCCACCCATTTTCGCCCCCAAACTGAACCATTTTAACCCCTACTTCCATCTCAAAACACATCGTTCTTTCCCCCTTGTTCATGCACCCTAACGCACCCATCTTCATCCCCATTTTAGCTCCAAATCCATAACTCATTTCAACCCCACAACTGTCCTTTTTATCCCAGTTCTGCTTGAAACGCATCCAATTTTAGCCAAAACGTACCCACCTCATACCCAACTTCAGCCCCCAATCGTACCGCATTTTCAGCATCTAAACGCACCAATTTCAACACCCAAACCCACCCGTTCAAGCCCACCCATTTCAGCCTTAAAGTTCACCCACTTTAACCCCCATTTCAGCCCTGAAACACATCCATATAGATCTTTTTGTTGAGCTTGGTTTTTCCTTTGGCGATGTTGAGGTTCTTGTTTTAGTTTTGTGGCTCGCCATGCCTGCGACAATTGTTTCTGCGACTTTTCCTATTCACGTCGTTTGGTGGGATTTCCTGCATGAACGTATGTCATCAAGTTAAAAACTGTTTTGATAGTTACTGATATAGGGCGTTGTTATTGTTTAATAAGACATGATCATTCTGTTGGTGTTAGTGTAGTTATAAAGCCAGACACCTCATTAATCGAATAGTATCGTGATGTATAAGGTTATGTGGGCCAGTAAGGAGCTAACAACACACTGGTTGTGCTATTTTAAGATGGAAACATAGTACTTTGTTTTTTAAAGATTTTTACAGCCTGTACATCGAATTTTTTGTTGTTGATCTATATGAATATAAATGTCATAGTTCATATCTTTATGTTTATAAGGCCTTATTAGTCTATTTTAGAGTCTTCCAGTCACTTGTATAGATTACAATTTCCCACATTTTAATATTGATGATTGTTTCCATTTGAGGATATATAAGACCATGGGGTTGAAGCAGGACCTGTGCAGGTAGATGATTGGTTTTAATTTGAATTTTCTATGATAGCCAGACTATTATACTAATGCTGACATTAAAAATCCAGAATATGTAAACATTGCGCTGTATCTTGTTTCAAAGCCGATAAATACAACACTATACAATAACTAAGATATTATAGGTATGGTTAATAATTCTAACTGGAATCCAGGTCATATCAGTTAGTCACTAAAGTCTTAAGCAAATCAATTTACATAATGATACGCTAACTAAGATCTAAATTATCGCAGATAGCACATCCTCAATAACAGTGATTTCGTAGCCATTTTTCATTCCCAAATCCTCACCAAAATGAAATTAGCAGTTTCACCCAAGAAAAAAAATACTTATGAAATTCAAATAAAGTGTTTGAGATTACTTAATCTGGTTTATTGCTGTTCATACGGAAAATGAAGTTACCAAAATATAAGAGTACTTATAACGTCAAATAAACAACCTGCAACAGTTTACAGATATTCATAGCGCCACTTATGGTTACAGAAGCAATATTCTCATAAAGATAATCAACATTTATTAGTAATATAATTTAGGAAGCATGCATTTAACATGTAGACTCCGTATAGATTTCGTCCATTTCAGTCAATTTGACCTATTCCATTTGTACCAATATCTTTTCGTTGGCCCGTTTGAGTTTTTTTTTTGGAAAAGCAAACCAAATAGACCCATTCAAAAAAAATGGGTCATAACTGGAACCTCGTTAATGGAAATTTAACAGCCTTAAGAATTAAGATAAGCATGGAGTTACACAACTTCATCGTTGGTAAAAACTTAGGCATCATTCAAATTATCGAGTTGTAGCGACTACAGGACCAACGGTAAAATGTTGGTTTAAATTAGCGAGGCTGCAATATAAATTGATTAAAGAAACAGTATAGTTGGCTTAGTTGGTATTTCAAGAGTAGTTTTCAATCTTTTATTGCTTTTTATTTCGGGTCTTCATTAAATACCCCATTCATTACTAATAAAACACGTTATTTGATCCTGGTCCTTATACAAGTGTTACCCTTTTGACCGTGAGTTCAATGTTGTTTAGATTTCATAATAACAACATCGTAGAGTTCTAAATGGCATATAAGATTTCAATTAGTACTTACCTCCTTGATCAAAACAATAATTAATGCATTTTTTAGTGTTTTGATTTGCACAAAACCCTCTTTTAGCAAAAAGTATTGTTGTTTTTCCACTTTTGATTTTTTATCAAGGAGTCCAACTCGATGGTACGTTCCTAATCATCGCCCCATTTATCACACCCTTTCTTCCTCTTGTTTTCTTCCTTACAAAATTCACCATCATCCTATAAATTCATAGCTGAAAATAACATTAGAAGTAACAAAACATATCAAATCTAAAACGGAACAAAACAGACACTTGGTATTCGGATTCGAGAGCTAACCTTGAAACTATTGGTTTGCAACTGTCTCTTCTTTTGCTTTCTGTCATTATTAGAGGAGGACAGCCTTAACTCTTGTATTATGAATGGGTCAATCCTGGTGAAGTCTAAAATGGGTAGTGTAGACTAATGACTATGTTTTTGGACAATTAAATATGGTCATATTGGAAAACATTTGTTATGGAAGTCCAGTGTGGTTTAATAAACCAAATGATTAGGGGTGTGAATAATATTTGAGTAAAATTAATTTTTGATTGATGTTAAGGAAATTAACGAAATTTATTAATTTAGTACATGATATTTTTTCATGTTTCCCATTGGTGTAGTTTTTTGGTCTGCAACTTAAGAATGTACGACATAATGGTTGCACTTGCAATGTAAGATTAATATCATTCTCAAAAACAATATCAAAACTTGCACATGGGAATAAACATTTTCTATTATAATATCTATCAAAGTCTAAGTATGATACTTTCGATCCTAAAACTCCTTCGATCATATCAAAATAAATTAGTAAAAGTTACATGCCTAACCTGTCTTGAAGGCGAAAGTCTAGCTGTCCAAGGTTTAATTTCGTTGACACCAACATCCAATTAAGGACTAATGACACCGCATTTGTTTAATCTTCCATTCAATTCTACCATAATCATACAGGGTCTATTCTCGTCTAATGTAACCTATAGCATTATGTAAACAACAAAACAACGACAACATAACTGTTTCAATTTTTTAACGAAAATAATTTTCCTATATTTCATAAAAGTTGTTGTTTCGTTGACCTTCTGTCCAAATTGAGCCAACTCGGTTCTTTTCTTCCAGGATTGTGCCACCTCGCTTGTTGTTTGCACCACAACTCTAGGTTCACTGAGGGAGTGTTTGCTAATACGACCTGAAATGCGGGAGACAGCGTCTAGTCACATTTGATATATTAAGGGTATTTAAGTAATTTAGGCTACTAATGTTTTAAAAGATAATGTATTACTTGGCCGTCTTTTTTCTACTCGGATTCATCCTTAGCAAGGAGGCTATCTCTTTGTAAATCAATTTGCAAAGTATAGTGCAAAATAAATTGGTTTCGTACCCGTAAAATTTTACCAAACTAGTCCGAACGCTCTTATTTATCTATACATCTACCTGTAAGATCATGTCCCTTTCAAACACCTGACTAACCAATGCTTAATATAATGTTCAACTGATAATATCTTTAAATACCATTAACGTGTTGCTGATTCACAAATGAATATTCATGAACATAACAATTGAATACAATAAGAGTAACATTCAATACAAAGAAAAACCCTATACTTAGCTAACATGGTTCAAGTTGATATGTTTAGCGGTCGTTTTATTTAAAACCGTTAATAAACGAGGCTAAAGATTTAGATAATTTAATAAATACTGAATATCAATCATTTGTACAAAGAAATAATCCTTTTCCAAAAAGGATCATTTGCCTGTATAAATAACTTGAACCTACTTATATAAACTAAATAACCATATTAACACATGGTATTAAATTCTAGTTGTTAAAATCATTTGTTGCGTATTTTATTTTAAATTATTAATTTATCAAGTTCTTAAATTTATAAAACTCGATCTACCGAACAATGCACTAAGGCGCAGAGAACTCGATCGTGGGTAGTATAGCAATATGGTATAAATCTGAGGTGTCCCAAGAGCTAAGGGGTAATTAAGTTTTAATTTGAAATGGTTACGTCTGAAATATTGTTTTTGAATTTGATTTGAAATGAATAAAACAATAAAATAATGTATGAATTTAAAAGATTTGGAGATATCAAGAGAGAAAACGTGCTAACCTAGTTACTTCATTACTATTGTTATAAAAATATTTTCCTGTGCAATGTTAAAGTATGGTTTCATTAGTGGTTTCTGAGGTCGATAGACTTGAATATGTATACTTAGTCTATCCTATACTTCCTACGATTCTGACTCAGTCCAAATCGTATAGGAGGTAGGATATTTGGTTTGCGAGTGAGCAATCCTAACTTTCCCTGAACCTTATCTAATACCCTATACAGATTATTAAACCCCTTGAAGAGTTCCTATGCTTTTTATGTTTATTGAGTGATAAGTGTGGAGACCAGTCTAGATTTCGACATAGGGATGGAGTCATAGATTCCTTCCTAGTACCGACATGAATTCTCAAGATTGAATGATAATTAATAATAGGGCAAAGCAAAGGTCTCCAAAACCTCCCGTACTTCCAAACCTAGGGTTACACGATAGTTAAAAGATATCTAAACGAAACCATAATCTAACATGAATACATACATCTCATAACAATAGTAACTACATAATCTAGCTAAAACTTTAAGTGTTAGCCGCTCTATGGTAACGAAAACACAGCAAGAAATGGAAGTAATCATAGTTTGAAAGCTATATTTATTACAGGATTCGTTATTTTAAACGATTAATATACAAAAAGTATTAAAGTGTGATATTTCCTTGGGGACTCCAGGTGGAGTTCTTCGAGGTTAGATAGCCTTTGTCGCCTTCCACTACTGGGTTGTGGTAGGAGGACAGTGATGTCGGAATAATAGTGTGATATGGGCCTTTATTTATAAGTATCGAACCTGTTACGGCGTAACTGATAAGTGTGTTACGCCGTAACCCTCTTACACGACATTCCATAAATAAGCAATTGTTGCGGCGTAACCAGATATTGTGTTACGCCATAACCTTCAAATAATTTCCATATGTACGTGATCTTCATTCCATATTTTGTGGTTTTTCATGGTTATCGGCATAACCATAAGGGGTGGTTCGCCGTAACCCTATTATTGCGGGTAGATAGATATTCCTTCGAAATACTTGTTTACAACGTAACTAGTTATAGTGTTATGCCGTAATGTTGTCTTGATCTTTTCGTACTTGTCTTAATTTATGTTTTACGGTGTAACCATTTTTGGTTTCGTTACGCTCCGTAACATTGTTAGATCCATTCACACTTTGAGCCCTCTTTTCCCTTGTTTCTTTGTATTTTCCGACATTTTTCACCTGGAAAAACTACAAAAATGTTAGAAAATATCTCATTTATCGAGTATTAATGAAAATTTATCAGGTTAATATAGGGGGTTAATTTTGCCACTAAAAAGTATTAATTAATTTGTGGTTATTAAATATCCCCCCACTTGACTTCTGCTTGCCCTCAAGTAGAACCTGTTAGAATAATTCATAAAAAGATTTCTCGGGTATAACTCCAGGAAATGAATTCTTAAAATACTTATGCTAGAAATCTTCAATAGCGAACACCTTACGAAAAGGGTGATAAATATGGCACTCAACTCTCCACGAGTCTAGTGTTTCATTTTCGGGGTGATTCGCTCTATTGCCAATCATAGCAATGTTTCTATCAATAAGCTTGGGAAATTAACCAAAATTTACACCAGTTAAAAATTAGGGTCTAAATAATTCTCGAAGGCAACAAGGGTAATATGGTTTTAAAGGGTGATAAAGGGGTTAGGATAGATACAGGATACACATTTAATGGTTGTTAATATAAAACACAAAACAATAGTCTAAAGAAAATCTAAATGTTGTCCATAACTAGCCACTGTTCCATCATGGGTCCATAGTCTAAGTCAGAAAATCTGATCTTCAATAATGGCATACTAGCTCCTATTCTTCATGAGCTCATTAGGGATGATTTGGTGTAACAATGGGCTACTAGCTCTATTTTTCATAATAACTAAGATGTTGTGGTGCAATAATGGGCTACTAGCTCCATTTTTTTTTATTAATTTTGCACCATCTTTACATTTTTTAGCACATGGGTGGCTTTTTTACTTCACCCTCTTTTCTTTATTTCCTTCATGATAAATATTCAAATCTACAGGAGTTTATATCTTTATTATTGCCCCTGCAACATCCGATATTATACGCACATCCCCCCACTTGAGATAAACAATGTCAAAAGTGGTGATACAGTGGGGTCTTTATAGATCATAACGGTTTGGTCTTCCACGAAAATAAAATTTTTTGTTCCCATTCCCCGAACCTAGACCTTAAGTTGCCAGTCATTTCAACACAAAGATAACGATAGACTACAATGGACAGGTTAGGCGAATGGCTTTTTTGTAACGATACACTATAACATTTAGGTGAAATGTCGATTGGTTTAACAAGGGTGATCTAAGGGTATCTTGCATTAATAATGAGTGCAACAAAAGGGTTTATCACGGGACGTCGACAAGTCAGTGTAACAAGTCAATAAACACACACATATAGGCTATTTGAGTAATTTCCTAAGTGTTGCCTTCTTGAACTATCTATTCCTGCTAATCAATTAGGTCTCGAAATGATGTACAGGCCAAGTTCTAAAGTCTACAATACTACCGATACACTTAATATTTTGGTGGATTTTTGAGTAATTTGATGGAAACGGAATATTAGGCATAAATCTCACCAAGTAATAATAAAGGATAATGTGCATTCGGCAAAGCTTAATTCTAGTTATTTAAGAAACATTTTGTCAATTTTTCTTTTTAAAATTGGCAATAACTTTCAAAGGAAAACTAGAAAATCGAAGGCAAACATACGTCAGTCTTAATTCTACTCCATCCCCCAGCTTGAATTGTCAATGTCCCTATTGTATTATTAAGGAAATGGAATAAAAAGGCAATTAAAATAATAAAAAAATAAAAAAAATATATGAAAAAATATCACCGAAAAATAAAAATTAAGAAATAAAAAAAAAAAAATAGCAAATATAGTAGAATTAAGATCAAGATAACTCCCTAAGCAGTGCCTTTCAAGATTTTGAAATTTTAGCAGAGCTCTTTTATATAATTGATGTGGGACGTTAGTAGTTTGGACTTCTACTGTAGTTTAAATCTCCTTAGGCACGAGCACCCATAATCGTTGTAATAGTAGTATAGGCAAGACTCGGGGGGTGTTATCGTTCACTCGAGGAATAGGTTGGGATTGCTTGATTACGGTTCTATACATGGTTCTAAGGGTTTATGAGAGATGATTTTTTTTGTATTTTTATGTTTTATGATGCAGGTAAAATCATATATTTAAGAGGTTTGGTTTGGTTTTAGCTATTTAAACTAAATAACGACTACGCTACCGGTGATAACAATAAGATAAAAGATTGTGTTTATTTAATCATGTATTACTCCCTAGATTGCTTCTCCTAGTGTTGTTGCCTTGTCACACTTGTGATGATCTGTGTAATTATTCCTAAGTCTATGTACGAATTAATGAACCCGCCGTCTACTTGCATTCCGTTAGACAATGCACAAGCAAGGTAGTATGATGACTATTACAAGTCTTACTAAGGGTACACTAAGTGGCAGGTGAAATATATGAAATGTAGATCAACCATATTAAGGGGCAAGGTAGTAAGAAGACTGTTACCAATGGTATCCTTTCTACACAATCACGTTTCTCTAGACATATCAACAGCGATACAGACAAAAGCTAGTTTTCTAAAGCCTAAAATGAACATCCATTTCACAAGAGAGTAAACACACTAAGGGATCTACATTATAGATTTCATACAATCATCAACAATAACACATAGGGAGGGCTTAAGCCTAGCTTGTTAATAAAGCAATGAACATAGATGAATCAAACAACCACATAGACATATTAAATGATTAAATAAACTCCTTTACATTGATTAAAACATGAGCTAGAGGAAGTACAATAGCTTTTTAGGGCCCTAAATTCGTTCCCTAATAGATTGCCTTAAACGAACGGGGTTCGTACCCTCTTTTTTATTCTAAAGTTACACACTAAAAACCCTAAATTCTAGGTTTGTATTATATAAGAAAATCGCTGTGACGGCGTCGCGTTTTAGTCGTGATGCCGTCATGATAGAGAATATTCTAGATAATGGGATGGGTCATGTGCTCTGACGCCGTCGTGAGATCTAGTGATGTCGTCTTGGTCTTCGTTGTGACGGCGTCACGTTGTATTGGTGACGCCGTCTCCAGCTGCTGAGAACATTATCTTGAGTGATGTTGGTGTAGGTCCGTAGTCTTGTCTGTTTCTTCTCCAAATGAGCCCAAGTCACGTGTAATTCTTCCAAATGTCTTCCAAATGCGAAATACCTAAAAAGGAATGATTAAGTACCTATTTTGGGCATAAATGCACGATTTAGGGGGTTTTTTTTTTTTTTTAAACGACCTCGATAAAAGTGTATATAAAATTGACACCTCTATCAAACACCCGACACTTGGGATTTGCTGTCCTAAGGAAAATGGGTTTTCTTATCTATGACAATAACAATATTGAGGGTCATTCTTATTACCTACTCTTTAAAAGTATTTTACAACATAACCTTCTAGACCTCGTAATTAACAACACGAAAAATATATACCAGGACCTCACATAAGTGTTTGGGATTCTCTCTTTCACTCGGTTGTATAATAAATTATAACATATGGGGGAAATGGAAAATCATCATCGTTACCTGTCATACATATAAAATACCTAGGCTTGTTAAAGGTATCAAACCATTACACCCGCTAGGTGCACGCATTATTCTTTACTATCTAGTGGTCTTTTAAAGGGTTGTAGGGTTGTAATAAGGTGTAAGATAACATATAATGAAAACGGAAACGGATAGGATACATTTGGGTGGCTTTGGGTGAATTTGGAGTGAAAGGGTTAGCTAATTATTTACATGAATACACGCTGGTTTGGTTGCTAAGCCAAAACTCGGACGAAAATATACAAAATCTACAAACATTTACATCAATTCTTTTCTTTTTTCTTTACTTATTTTTTTTTGTTGATATAACATAATCATGACATAGGGTTTATAATAGTACCCCTACACTTGTGACTTTTACATGCTCGATATTTTACAATCTATCTAATGACTGATTTGAGGTGAACAAAAATAAAACATGGATATCATTTGACAAACATTATAGGGGTATTGACTTAACTCTTTCTTCCTATTCTTTTTCGCGAAATAAATATCCCATGAATCCATGTCCCAAATACAGTATTTCAAGGATAAGGACTTAGCAACCATGTACTCAATAATTTAACTTGGTTAAGATACAATATTGTACTAAAGCCGTAGTAATATAAGTAGGCTAAGCTTTTTTGGGTGTTTAATGATTGGTTTAAGGGTGACTATGATCTTATTATAATCTGGATCTCCACGCATAAAGCTACGAGAGAACGGGAAATAGGTAGGTAGAGGGTTGTACTAGGGGTATCCTGACTTAATATGAGAGTATTGGAAGGGTTGTGGGATTAGTTATATGATCGGTCGCATTTGTGATCTTCATAACAATTACAGGTTTATAAACATGGGTTAAATTCCTAATGCCTCCTTATCAAGTAAATCTCTAATACTTTACTGGCGGTCTTCGGGAAGCATCACAATACCAAGTTTCTAGAATTTAATATGCTATGGGTACACTATCTAATCCTAAAGTAACCTATACCAAATGTTCCAGGAAAAGATTAAAATTAGCGACAAAAACCACGCATTAACCTCCGTAACGACGGAAAATAGGGACCATTACTGATTGCTCTACTCCTTACATTCTCGAACAAGCTCTAAAGGCAACTTGATGAACATCTAAGGGCGAACCTCACATTGCGGGGGTGGAATTTAAGGATTTTTGTGCTAGTCATATAAATTCCTATCCATGAGACGCTATTAATACTTGGTTTTCGTCGGTATGTGTCGTAAAAATTTTAAATTTGGGTAAAAATCACCTTTTATGCTATGTTTTGATATATTACCCATCATTTTAAGGACAAAGCAAATGACAAATGAAAGAATAGTTTCTAAGGCTTATTTCCCCCCTACACTTAAGTTGAACATTGTCCCTAATGTTCTCTAGAAGTACCCGTAAAAACGAATAAAGGGAAAAGACATTAAGGAAAAGAAACTAGTACTCCCCTGGTTTGCTCAATAATAGAGAAGAAACATGCGATAACTGGTTAAATCATCCTCCAAGAATCATCCAATGAAACTTCCTAAGAACTTCCAAGCTTCTTCTCATCAAATATAACCTGTAATCAAAGACAAAGACAACTACACCAAGCATAAAATGTGTGATAAACCAATATACAATATAAATTTAGGGTTCGACTCGATAGATAGGATGAGAGAATTGTTAAACTCATTAGGTTTTTGTAGTTTTATAACAGAAGAATACATATTTTAAATGTTGTGCAAGTTTTATTTTCAAAAATAATTAAAAACTTTGAGTTTTCTGGACCTGGGCGTATGACGTCGTCAGGGTTTTTGTGACCCCGTCACAGGTGTCGTGGTGACGGCGTCGCGTGTAAATCGTGACGCCATCTCCACAGTCTGTGAAAATGAAAATTTTGTTTTTGATGAAAATTTTCTCGCACTTGATTCCATAAGTTAATTCTTGTACAAATGGCTGCATAGAACCTGAGATTTAACAATTCAATCATATGACTCAAAACTGACACGAATTAATCTAAACAATTCATTTAACATGTTTGAATTTGGGGACATTAATAAGCAGATAAATTCCCCCACACTTATTGTTTACATGAAATACCTTTGAATGAAATTAAGACGAGGTTAAGACAATCAAGCATGATTTACAAAGATAGTTCAAACATAATCAAATAAACGGTAAAGAATTATAAACACAACATGGACACTCCTGAATTATCTGCAGGAAAAGTAAATGGGGTTGCCTCCCAAGAAGCGCTTCTTGTTTTTGTTCGAGTCACGAGCTGTACTCTACCCGTTATTTAACTCAAAATAAAAGGGGAGGGTTCCCCTATACTTGAGTTCATGTGCGGGTGATAGTAAGGTACAATTACGATCGCTGATGGAAGGACCATATGTTGGAGAAATTTATTATTGAAGGAATAGACTTTAAATGGTGTGCTTCTAGAATTTACCTCTCTCTTCTTTATTCGGTTGATCAAATAAACTAAGTTCTTCCTAAAAGGGAAACATCCTTAGATTTACTAATCTCCCCAATCATCATTAAATTCTCCCAATTTGAAATATTAACACCTAGGGATACATTTTTCCTACAAACCCAGTTTAAATCCTTATGTCTACTTACGGCGTCATTCTATCCTGGGTTATATATAATATACTCACCTTAGGATGGGAATTTGCCATGTGAGGTGAAGGCGGTGTTTGAGTTGTTAAATAATCTACTACCATCATCCTAGAACTAATAGACTATGTGGTTTGATGGGTGTTTGGGGCCTATTATGTCTCCTAGACTTACATCTAAGGATGGACTATTGAGTAAGGTATGCTCAATCACTTCAAAATTAGGACTTACCTAGAACTAAAAGGGCTTCCTTTTTTTGGCTTTTGCAGTGTTGTGATTACAATTCAAGCCTACCTCCTCTAGTTTTGTTTCGTTAAAGGTTCTACCTCTACCGGGGTTCCTAAAGTCTTTTCTATTTCTTCCGGGTAAGTCACGAGTCGTGTGTATTCCTCAAATGACAGTAGGGTTTGTATGGTACTCTCAGGGCTTGTAACTCCTACCTCATTATCCATCGTACTTAGGCTATCTACATGCTCATCATAATTTAACCATGCCATGAACCTAGGTACCTGTACCCTAACCATATCATCCCCAACTATTTGAGAATTTAGATTTGCTATTGTTTCATCAGAAATAGCGCTTGTTGGGTTGCTACATTTTTTTTATCATATTAGGCACAATCCTCTATGGCATACCATGCTCCTATATCACTAAACTTCCTAAGATCCCCTTCTACTGTCAAATTGATGATATGACAGGATAACGAGTCGAGATGTTTAAGAAAGATTTCAATTAGGGTGTATATACTAAGGCCATGATTTAGGACTTTTTAGATTATGTCTTTGAAACGAGTCCACGAACCGTAAAGAGATTCATCTTATAATTTACAAATGTTACGAACAAAGGGCACAAAGAAAAACATAGACTACAAGAAAGCTAATATAAGGAAATTAAATTCTCACTTGAAAGGATTCAAGTAAGTAGAACTAAGTTAAACTATGATCAAAACCTAACTATTCCCCCGGCGGCGGTGCAATTGACTTGATGTCGGGTCAGCGTTAGAGACTTCTACCACTATGTTGTTTACAAACTCCCTAGGTAGGAGCACCTAATGTTTTTTGTAGTAGTAAGTATTAGGCAAGACTGGGGGGTGTTATCGTTCACTCGAGGTAGGTTGGGAAGGCTTGATCACAGTTAACAGAGTTCTAAGGGTTTGGGATGATTATTTTTGTATTTTTATGTGTTATAAAGCAGGTAACATCTATATTGAGAGGTCATTTGCTTTGGTTTTAGCTATTTAAACTAAATAAACGATACGCTATGGTTCTGATAACAATAAGATAAAAGATTGTGTTTATTTAATCATGTATTACTATCTAGATTTGCTTTCCTTAGTTGTTGTTGCCTTGTCACACTTGTGATGATATGTGTAATTATTTCCTAAGTTATGAACGAATTACACGAACCCACCGTCTACTCTAGCTATTTTCGTATAGTAGCAACGCACAAAAGCAAGGTGTATGGAAAGACTAATTACAAGGCTCTAAGGGTACACTAAGTGCATGTGAAATATATTAAAAGTGGATCAACCATATTAGGGGGCAAGGTAGTATGAAGACTGTTACCCTATGGTATCCTTTATACACAATCACGTTTCCCTAGACATATCAACAGCGATACAGACAAAAGCTGGTTTTTCTATGGCTTAACTTGCACATCCATCACAAGAAAGCAGCACCATTAGGATCTACATTCTAGGTTTCATACAATATAAATAAAACACAATAGATGGCTTAGACGCTAGCATGTTAAATTAAAGCAAGAACATAGATGAATCAAACCAACACAGAGACTATATTGAATGATTAAATAAACCTTACTTGATTAAAACTGAGTTTGAGGAAGTACATAGGGTTTTTGGGCCCTAAATTCATCCCTAACGCTTGCCTAACTCGAACACTAGGGTTCGTTTACCCTCTTTTTATTCTAAAGTTCCACACTCAAAACCCTAATTCGGGTTTGTATATATAGGAAAATCATTGTGACGGCGTCGCGTCGTAACAGAGATGGTTACGGCGTAAACTTAAGTTGTTACATCGTAACTGCTGTAGATTCAGCAGTGTTACCACATGTTTATGAGTTGAGCCGGTCTCGATAATTTCCCCCTGGCTGTTGGATCCTGCAAAACAAAGTAAGAAACATGCAAACCAACTAGTGTAAAAAGGAAATTTCATTAAATAAAGGATGGGTTGTCTCCCGACAAGCACTTTTGTTTATTAACGAGTCTTCAAGTTAGACTCATGTACATTCTACGTCTTGTTGTCAAAGTCCTCTTCGTCATTCCTGAGGACTTCTTCCATTTCTTCCATTATCATTTTTCTAAACCTTGATCCATTTTTCCTTCCTAAGGACAGGGTTTCATTGTTCTCGTCACTAACACATATGAAGCTACATCTGTTGTCGAACTGATATTTTGTTACTTCAAAAGTTTTTGTATGTACCTTTAGTGGGTCGTAATCTTTATTACCTAATTCTATCTTTTCTTCCTCCTCATACCAGTAATCATACCACCAATTTTTATTCTTACATCGAGCTCTTTTACATCTTGCCCATATTTCTTCAAGGACTTGCCCCTTTTCTCCAATTTTTATTTCATATTCATCGGCTAGTTGTTCAATTTCTGTATGGAATACCCATTTGTATTCATCAAAACATCTTTCTAAAGGGTTTTTATCAGGATCTAATGCCTCAGTAAACCAATCAATCACCCATAATCTAAATAAATCTTTCCTAACTAATTTACTTATATCCTTTCTTAAACTTTACCCATTCTTTAAAAGTGTAATCTCTAGGCCTAGGTTTCTTATCATGAGAATTTTCATTACACCATTCTGAATACCTTTTGCTCCAAACAAAATCCTCTACCTGACAGCTACCATATCTTATTATTAAAAAGTTTAGAAATAATACCCCACCTCCTTTTATTTCCTTCCTTTTGTTATCATGAGGGAAAACCCAATATTTTGTTTTACCAAGCTCATTTATCCTATAAATTTCATGTCCCCTATCACACTTGTTCTTAAATGGGCTACATGATGGCCATGCTTTAAAGTCCTTATCACATTCTTGTATAATAGGTTTGCAAAAATGTGTTGTATCGGTGTTCTCACTTATCTTCAATCTTTTAGTGATTTGTTCATTCGAATTAATCGAGTTTAACATAAAAATTCCATTAGTAAGGGCGAAGTTATGGTCATTCCTATTCTTGTTAAAAGTTACCCTTTCGTCACCTATCCCTAATGATATCTCTTTTTCAAAAACACTAATCTGGGTGTGTATGGTGGCTAAAAAGGGCCTCCCTAAAATGACAATCGAATTCGGGGTTTGATTGAGAATTACGAAATTGGATGGAAACATGAATTTATCAATTTTTACAAGTATGTTACTAACTACGCCTAGTGGTGCTTTTTTCTCATATATGTCATTCCTTAGTATCTGGGTTTTACTATGGTTTGTTTAATTCTAAAATAATTCGAAAAAAATCCTAGGTTAAAACATTTCTCACTAGCTCTAGATCGGGAATAGTATAAAACGTTAAAGTTACCGATGGTGCAGAGGATGTGTGAAATGGTCCTGGAGTAGATTCCTTCAGATGTAGGTTGATCAGATTGGTGTCTTTCTTTCCTGAGAGTCTTGGATGTCAAGAGAAGGAAGGATATTCGGTAAGAAGAGTTTTAGAGAGATTTCTTTGGAGAGCAGGGTTCCCTCTAAGGTTCAAACTAATTACTTCTTTGCTTGTTCAGTCCTTTGGTTAACTACTCGATTTAGGTTTCTGAGTTTTTAAGTGAGGCGCTTTAGTTCCTAGTGTTAATCTCGGCATTCTCTTGAAGTTTCTTAATCCACACCTCCATTTCAGTACTTCTTCGTGCAGATTCCTCTTAATGCTTAGTCAATAGTTCTTCTAAGCTTGGTCTTCTTTCACCATATGGTAGACGGTTATTGGTCTTTGTGTAATATTCAGGTGGTCCTACATGAAACTTTCCTCTATTACTTCTGTTGAACAGCGCTGTAGGTCCAAATTCTCCATATCTGACCTCTTCAACTTGTTTTACTTCCTCGTTGAGGAGACAGTCCTTGTCGAGATGAGGTCCTTCACAAATTTGGCATCCAACCTGGATTGCGTGAATGCTTTCCTTTAGCTTCTTCATGTCTCACCCCAGGTTGTCCATCTTGCTTACTAGAGCAGCCAGTCCATCACTGCTGCTGCTTTTAACATTTCTACTTGTCGTTCTGTTGTGCCATTTTTGAGAATGGTCAGCCATGGTCTGAATTGTTGTGAGAGCTTGGGCTGGTGTTATCCTAAGAATTGGTTCCTGTGAATCAAGCAATTGATGGTTCATAGTGCTCAAACCCTTATAGAATATGTTTAACTTTTGATGACAATTGATGTCATGAGTAGGGCACTTGTATAGCAGGTCATTATACCGTTCCCAGGCTTGGTATAATGATTTGTCTCCTTCTTGCTTGAAGTTGTGAATATCTTCAATCTGCTTTGTGGTTTTGGATGGTGGGCAATACCTTTGGATGAATGCCTTTTTGAGGAGATCCTAGGTATTGATAGTTCCTGGGGTGAGTCTGTCCACCCATCTCTTTGCGGCTCTGGTAAGAGTAAAGGGAAAAACTCAGAGCATGACCGCGTCTTTAGAAACTCCAGGAATATTAAATAAGCCAACGATGCTGAGGACCCGATCAATGTGATCGTGAGCATCCTCATTCTTGTTTCCGAAGAAGGTGTCTTCTCTCAATTCGCGCATAAATTGACTCTTGATTTTGAAATTGACGTTGCCTCTGATTTTTGGTTGAACCACGCCCGGTGCCTGGTTTTCTTGTGACAATGCCAAGTATTGTTTCATGGTGAGAGTATTGATGTCTACTTCCGCCATAGTTCCTGCGAATATAGAGTTTAGGGAAAGAAGAGAAATAATAAAATAGTCAAATTAATTCTAATTTTTAGCTCCCCGGCAGCGGAGCCAAAGACTTGATGCGTATTTTCTTTTAAATGTATTTTTACTCAAGTTTTAAGTTTATAAAACTCGATCTACCTGACAACACATTAACGGGCAGAGAACCCGATCGTGGGTAGTACAGAATGGTAAATCCAAGGTCGTCCCAAGAGCTAAGTTGCAATTAGTTTTAATTTGAAATGTCACGTTTTAAAAATAGGTTTTTGATTTGAAATGAATTAAAAATGCAAATAAATAAAATACTAAAAGTAAAAAGAGTTTGGAGATATCAGGAGAGAAAACGAGCTAACCTAGTTACTTCATTACTACTGTTATGAATACTTTTTTCTTGTGCAATGTTAAATTATGGTTTCATTAGTGGTTTCTAAGGTCGATAGACTTGAATAGGTATATTTAGTCTATCCTATACTCCCTGCGATTGTGAATCAGTCCAAATCATATAGGAGGTAGGTTATCCAGGTTGCAGTGATTAATCCCAACTATTCCCAAAACTTATCTAATAACCTATACAGATTATTAACCCATTCTAAAAGAGTTCATGTGATTTTTAAGTATATTAAGTGATAAGGGCGGAGACCAGTTAGTTCCTACACTAGGGACAGAGTATCAAATCCTCCCTAGTACCCGATTGATCCCATATTGACTTGGTAATCTAATAATAGGTCAAATAAGATCCAAACCACCCGCAATACTACCAAAACCCAGGGTTACACGATAGTCAAGGAATATCTAACGAAACCATAATTTAACAAGAAACAAACATCATAACAATAGTAACTACAGAACTAGGCCAACACTTTGAGTGCTTAGCCGCTCATGGTAACGGAAACACAACAAGAAATAAAAGTAATCATAGATTGAAAGCTCATAATTCTTTCAGTGTTCGTATTTGAATGATTAAATACAAAAACTAAGTAAAGTGTGATCTTCTTTGGACTCCAGGTGGAATTCTTTGAAGGTTGGAAGCCTTTGTCGCCTCTCCAATTGGTTGTGGAGGAAGTGATGTCAGAATAGCTGAATGAGGCTGCTATTTATAGGTTTCAAACCTGTTATGGCGTAACCAATAAAAGTGTTACGCCGTAACCTTTATACACGACATTCCATAATTAAGCACTTGTTACGCCGTAACCAGTTATGGTGTTACGCCATAATCTTTAAATAGTTTCCATAGCTCATGATCTTCTTTCCATATATGTAGATCTTCATGGTTATGGCATAACCATAAGGTGTGTTACACTGTAACTCTATCTTTGGTAAGATTTCCTTCCATTTACATGGTTACGGCGTAACTAGATATGGTGTTATGCCGTAAAGTCATCCTTGATCTTCGGACTTGCTTAATTTATGTTACGATGTAACCATTTATGGTGTTATGTCGTAACAACTTCGAATAATTGCACTTTAAGTCCTTTTTCCCTTGTTTCTTGTCATTTTCTTGCATTTCTCCTGAAAACTACAAAATGATAGAAAATATCTCATTTTCGAGTATTAGTAAAACATTTACAGGTAATATAGGGGGTAATTTGACACTAAAAAGTATTAAATATTTGATGTTATCATAGGTATTTTATGTATCAAGTTTTACTATTTATTTTATGCCGACTATACCTAAAAATAACACTTTAACGAGCAGTGTACCCGGTTAGATGGAGTTTCATGGTAAGTAGGGTGTCGATCACTAAGATCGAGAGCGTTAATTCCTAATTCTATCAGTATTTTAGTTATCTAAGTTAAACGTAACACTAATGCAAAAGGGGGGGTTCAGCCTGAGAGACTGACACAGTTTTAGGTATCTAACCTAAGGTTTTGATGACAAGTAAAGCAATAAACACATACAAAAAGATGAATAAACGATAGAGGAGCGGTCAAACACTAATATAAGCAAAACATATCAACCATGAATAATCCAATAAAACGCTAGTTTGTTTATTTAGTGCAATTGTTAATACAAATATTCGCGCAAACACGATATTTACATTTAATGATCTTCATGTTTTGATAATAACAAATATAATGTCATACTACGTAAAAGTTTACGTAAATAAGTTATTTAGTCGAAAGTTTACTTGACGCCGACAAATCACTTAAGGTATAAATATGGCATTATTAAACATAGTTAATGATCAAAAAAAAATATTATCATTTTCATAAATCTTTTCTAATCAGATGATTTAAGCTAACATATGATTAATTATAAGCTAGTTATATTAATCAGGTAAGACAAAATAAGATTAACTATAAGTGGAAACAATCTTTCCAAATCATCCCAAATCTAAAAAATCTTTCCTTATTGGTGATAAGAAATATTTTTCTTCTAGAAGAATCTATTAAACTAGTTTTAATAAGTACAAAACAATATTTTGTATAGTTTTGGGGTTAATCACAAAATGACAAATATTGTCCCAGCTCCACCCACGGATCCACCAAAAGCACTGGACGGATCCAGGGGATGGGGGATCCGTGAGTCGCACGTCTTGACTCCCCTAGGACAGATTTGAATTTCAAAAGGTTGCCTATAAATACCAACATCATTCTTTCATTTTTAACAACTCTTGACAAATATTTTTCTCACACATATTTTATCTTTTATATACTCTTTGATTATCGTACTTGTTACATAATCCATTACAAGTGATCAACTCATTCTACTCTTTAGTGAAGAACACTCAAGAAGACGTCAAGCTTCAAGTGTTATTAGTTTAGTTGTGTCATCATGTTTGTAATAATCATTCATCTTGTATATCTTGTGTCGTGTGTATCATATGTGTATGATAGGTTAGTATTTAGGCCACAAAATGCATAATGTGTTAGATTGGTTCTATCTCGGAGTAGAACTCGGTATTTAGCTTGGTACCGGAAAAAGTGTAAGCGACGTGTACAGTTTTCTCCGCCTAAAGGGAGCTTGTTGACATAGTGAAGATGACTCTCAAGTTGGGTACTTTGAGAGTGGAGTAGGGTGAAGAGGAGCTTCGTAGATTATATTTACTTGTTTATATTTCATAGATTAGTTACTTACTTATTGCATCGCTATCATATACACTTGTGTATGTCTCTTGAGTTCACATAAGTCGACAATCTAAGTTTTACTTTAAAATGGTAAAAACTATTCAACCCCCTTCTAGTTTCCACAGTTCCATAAAGTAAAAACAAAATGATTTGTGAGATGATTGTAACATGGTTTTTAAGATGATATCAAAATAGTATATAAGATGTCAAGAAGATAGTTCATAAGATGGTGAGAAGAAAATTGTAAAAATGATAGTAACTTTGTTTATAAAATAATGGCGAAATGGTTCTTAGTTTACAAAACAATAGTTGAGTAGTTTATAAGCGATGGTAAATTGGTTTATAAGGAAATAGTGAATCTGTTTATAGACGGTAGCAAAATAGTTTATGAGATGGAAGTAACTTAGTTCGTAAAATGATAACGAGTTATTTTATATGTGACGGTAAATTTGTTTATGAAATACTAGTGAAATAGTCTATAAGTGTTAGCAAAAGTTTTATAAGGTGATTATAAAACAAATTTTATTTTATTTCATGGTGATAACAAAATGGATTATTAGGTAGTAGCATAATGGTTTATGTGATGCTCAGAACATAGTTTATAAGGTGGTATTTTACTAGATGATAGTAAAATAGTTTATAAAATGAGGGTTTATTACCCGATAGTAAGATAATGTACTAATGATTGTAAGACAGTTTATTAACGATAGTGGGAATAGTTTATAAAGCGATTGTGGAATAGTTTATAAGATGTTAGTTCATTTGACGATAGTAAGATAATGATTAGTAAAATAGTTTATCATGTGGTAGTGAAATTCACGACACATAAATTTGAAAGGAAAATATAAGTCATACATACGACGAGATTTAAAAGAAAGTACAATGCGAACTCCTATAGAGAATAGAGTCTAAGATAGTTCCAACTTAGGTTTCACTAGGCAAGATGGGAAAGTCTCTCCTTAAGCATTAACCTTAATAGCATTATTAACTCGTTGGGCTACAATTTGCTCACCCTCCGCGAAACTCATTCTTTGTCTTATCGTCAATATTTTCTTCAAAATCGAACGGAGTAAAAAAATAAGATTAGTCTAGTTCTAAAAGTCATGCTCTAAAGATGAAAAGTTGCGAGGTGACAGGTTAAAGTCGTGTTTCAATTAACCGGCATGATTCTAGGTGATGGATCACAAGATGGCATAGGTGTTTCAACAGTGTGAGGCGGGTGTTCAAACTTGAAGTCAAATGGTAAGGTAGCTAGTGGAATTGGCATATTGTGACAAGTTTCAATGTTATGTAAATGGTATTATGTAAAATCATGAAAAAGTTTTAAATACCATCGTGTCATTCACAATGTCTTGAGAAAGGTTATAGTATTTATATAAATAACTTTTTTATAAGGCAATTGTAAAAGTATATAAGGCAATGTAAATGCACATATTAGGCAATGTGTAAAAATGTATGTAAGGGAAAGCAAATGTAAGTATGAGTCATGTAAGCAAGTAGTGTAAGCAAGTAGTGTGTATGCACATGAAAAAGTTTTATGTGACGCAATGTTTGTGAAAACGGTTATAGTCTAGGTAAAATATGCAACCTAGTTCTCTATAACATTGGCTCTAGATACCAATCTGTAACATCCCCAAAATAGGTCGCAGCGGAAATATGTCTAGGAGTGTTACTTCATAATACAACAGCACAAGATACAAGAGAACGACCTCTACATGAGTTGTTTGCAAAAGCAATCTTGCAAAATTTTGACTCCAATGCACATCAGTTACGTCAAGCATCTTATACACCTGAGAAATACGTGCTTAAAAATGTCAACATAAAGTTGGTGAGTTCATAGGTTTATAAAACTGTAAATGTAAATCACAAAACTATATATGAATTTACGGTGTTACAAGTTTCGCCCATACATGACTTGTAGCGTATAAATTTATATATAGGTTTTTAATGTGTAAATGATAGTAAAATAAATTCAAGCCACACAAAATGGGTTTTCTACTGTCTAAGCTCATGAAACCGGTGCATTAACTGAAATCAAGGATATGTGCCCATGGTAGGTGCCCCTTCCTGAAACACCTGACCAGTAACTTAAATAGAATATGTGCCCATGGTAGGTGCCCCTTCCCGAAACACCCGAGCAGTAACTAAAATGGAAGATGTGTAACACCCTGCTAAAGCGGAAACACGGAGTGTGACAGCATAAGGCACAAGCACATGGTAATAGCACAACACCATTTATTAATTTAACAAGAATAGTACTTTATTACAATATTTGTCTTAGCCGAACATTGGCTTTAAAACGTAAGTTTTGACTTCTCATAAACTTCATCTTGATATTAAAGAATTTAAAAGTGATGACATGGTGAGACTTCACAATGCAATTGCCTTCAAAAGAAACTTACTAACGATCACCTGAAATGCATGAGAAAACGGGTCAACTATGAAAATAGTTGGTGAGTACACGGGTTTTATGAAAATATCGTAAAAACCTATTTTATAAATAAGTTCTCATGGCAAGAGTCCTCTAAATCTATTCTATTACAAGTCCCACCCATACAAGATTTGTAATAAAATACATTTACCTACACTTCCGTGATAATGGATAACTCTCAAAATATAGTTTATAAAAGAATACATTATGGCCAGAGTCATATAAATTTATCCCCTACAAGTCCGGCCCATACAAGACTTGTATCGTATAAATCCACACACAATGCCATAACATATAGATATGCCAAATAGTAGAAAGTCTTACTGTTCAAAGCCACATGGTTAATATTAAAGTATAAAGTCCAAGTAAAATGTACACGCAATAAATATAGTATCAAAGAACAAAATGAACGACTGCCCCTATATATCAATATTATTCAATTCTGGAACAGTGGAACGAGAGGTTGGCCGACCTCAAATAGTGCTACCCATAATGTTTACACTCCTGTTTGGTAAAGCACAACAAGTACGTATAATTGAGTAAGAACGGGAACGCGATCAAGAGGGACTTAGACAGGTTGGGAAAGAACATGATCTCAAACACCTAACACTATATTCACGCACCTTACGTATTCACGAAGAATACGCAAAGTTTTGTTTTAATAAAAAAAATATTAACTAAGTCTTACATATTATAAAATAATATGCGAAGTCTGACAATGTACAATCACACGTATATTATAAGATAATAGGCAAAACTCAATTTAGTAAAGTCGCGCGTATATAAAAAAATACGCAAGGTCTTAATATGGCAAATGACATATTTAAAAATCATTTCATAGTATGAAACAATACTGTAAAATAAAGAGCGGTAAAACCCGTCTTGCGAATACTCAAAAGTACTTATCAAGTTCGAAAGATGTTCAAATAGTCCAATATAGTTAAAAATGTCCAAAATGCCCATTTAGTCCAATTAGCTCAAAATGCCAAGATAGTCCAAAGAAAATCAAGAAGTTCATAAAATTCAAGTAGTTCATAAAATTCAAGTAGTTCATAAAGTGATAACAATCATGCATTCCACCCAAAAAACGTATGAAACAACTTAAATGAGGGGTCGTGAACTCACCGTAATACAAGAAGACCAGAGGTAAAATGAATCGTCGAACGAGTAGGTAGTCTCTAAGAACCACCTAAAAAACATGATGCGACTTAGTATGATAAGGATAATCAATAAGTAAAAGTAAACCAAATGATCACAAGGTATGTTTCCGAGATTTGCATGGCATTGCACTAAGACTTCTCCAAACTATTTTTGCTCAAAAACTGGTGTGTAACCTGGGCTAATATGTAATAAAACATCTACTTATTTTCGTTTCTTAATTCTTATTTTACCCATGTTTACTTGTATGTTTTAAATTTCAGGACAAGACGTAAATTCCCAAATTCTGAAATTAACTCAACTTCCCGGACTCATAGCTCCTAATCCATGATGGATAAAAATACAAGGCTTTCTCCTATAGAAATAATTTTGAATCTATTTTCTAAAAAATTAGGCCTCACTTTCTAAAAAGTTTCAGAACCATGTGAAAAGACTATTTTACCCCTGAACACCCAAACCATAATATTTACTGATTTTTAACCCTTCACGAAAACGGCCATAAATCCAAATCTATGATAGCAATTAGAGTGAGGCAAATTGGAGGTGTTAGGTCTATGTGTCTACTACAGGTATCAACTTTTATTCCAACATTTTTAGTGTAAAAACCTAGAGTTAAACTCATTTTCTAAACAATGGTCAAGAATTGATCAATTTTAGTAAAACGGCTATAACTCACTCATCCGGAGGAGTTATGGCTCTATCCAATGAACCACATTGTCCTAATAGGTTGTACCCTTCCCCCATGTAAGAACCGAGTAGCCTCCAAGTCAAATAAAATTTGTTACAAGCCTAACTATCTGCATTACAAATTCTGGGTACATACTAAGTATGTTTCCACGGTTTTGGTCGTATCTCGACCATCCGAAAGAGTTGGTGTTCCATCCAACTTGTCACTAGGATCTAAAATATTAGCTTATTCATTAATGTAAATAACCAATAGACTTTAAGCCAAAATGTCCCCATTAAAACACAAACTATCTGCAAGTCACCCATTTGGACTAGTTTCACTAAATTGGGCGTAACTTGGTCATCCGGATGACTTACCGCTCCATCCGAAGCACCACATACACCTTGTATGTTGCTCTACCCATCCAAGTCATAAAATCCTAGGCCTTAAGCCAAAAATATTTCGTACCAAGTCAATCTTGCTACTAATCTAAAACAGTCCTTATAATCTATCCTCAAAATCCATCCAAACATCAATTCTAACACTATCAATACCATGCAATGCCATATAAACCTCTTATACATATCTCATACATCAAAAACTCCAGGATCACAATATAATCAAAATCAACATCAATCAAAACCATGCATGTATCCAAAATATAAAATCAAGTACATGCACTAGTATATGAATTAATCAATGATAAATGGTTTAAGAATAACTTACAAACACAATAGAATAGAAGTAAATGATCAAAAAAACTCCTCCTTGTCCTTTGTTTTTGTCGAAAACCAAACAACCTGAAACAAAACCCTAACTTGTTTTTCACTACTCCAAATCTTGTAAAAACTTTATTATTTAAACCCTAGTTGCTTCCAATTATCTTCAATTAGATCAAAACCCTTAAAATCAAAAATCAAGAATTTCAAGAGCTTTGGAAAACATTATGCATGGTGGATTTCATTGGATAATAGATGTTAAGGTTTAGTTTAGGAATGATTTAAGGTTAATAGATAGTGATTTAGGAATTAAGATTGAAGGTTTGATGGTTTTGGTGGTGAGATCGACGAAAAAAAGAAAAAAATGAGAGGGGGTCGGTTAGTATCTGTTTTGTGTGTGTGTTTTTATAAAAGGGATTTAATTGATATAAGGCTATATATATGGATCAAGATATATAATTACTTCCATACTTAGTTAAAAAAATTTAGAGGAGTGTTTGGTTTTTGGTTTTGTAGGAACTAGTAAAAAGGAAAGGGGTGTTTGGTTTTTAGTTTTGATGGAGACTAAAATTAAGGAGGGTGTTTGGTTAATTTTTGATTTATCAGTTTTTATTATTAGTTAGGCCCAAAATATGTAGTTTAAATACTAAACTTGCAAAAATATAATTTTTGATGCGGTTTTTGGCAATTACACGGGAAAAGTCGGGAAACACTAAAATAAAATAAATACACTTCTGAAGCTAAAATATGAAATTATCGATTTCTCGATCGTTAAAACGAATAAATATTAAAAGCATGAAACGCGAATAATTAAAACGACGATTTTTAATAAATCGACTAAAAATAATGACATAAATTCTATAAAATTTAGTAAAATAGTATTAAAGCTCGGTTAAAATATTGACCTTAAATTCAAATTGTCACATCTGACACGAGCATATCGGGACACTTTAAACCAAAAACGTAGGTCGTAGACACGTTCGATAACATAGGTTCCTAATAATTGAGACGTAAACCACGAAAATGACAATACAAGTATAAAACTAAATAATGACCTAGAATATTGATTTACTATGTATAAGACTCTACAGTTGATAACTTGAACTAGACGGTTGTCACATCCTCCCGCCGTTAAATGAATCCCATCCCGGGATTCAACTCGTCTTAACCGAAGATTGCGCGCTAGAAAACAAGTGTGGGTACTTGCGCTTGATCTCGTCTTCGCGCTCCCACGTGAACTTCGGACCCCTTCGTGAGTTCCACCAAACTTTAATAATAGGAATTCAATTTTACTTTAGTCTTTTAACGTCCCAGTCCATAATCTCCAATGGCTCTTCTATGAATTGGAGCTTGTCGGTGATCTTTAATTCTTTCAGTGGAACAACGAGCGTTTCGTCAGTCAGACACTTCTTCAATCTGAGACGTGGAACACTTAGTGAACTCCATGTAGCCATATGGTAGCTATAGTCGGTAAGCTACCGAACCAACTCTACTTAGTACCTTGAAGGGTTCAACTTGCCTCGCTTCCCAAAACATATCATGCCCTCTCGACGTCCTAAGTAACGTTGTCATAAGATTCATTGTGATCTTCTCCCATTTCTTAATGGCTTCAATCTTCATTGGGTCGACATGATTTCTCTTGGTATTGACCACTTGACTGAGAAATTGTACTTCTTGAAGCCAAAACTTACATTTGAAGAATTTGGTGTACCATTTCTCGTCCTTAAGAAACCTCAAATGATATCTAAGTGTTGTTCATGTTGTGTGGATGGGAATATCATAATTGAACATTATCGCAAACTTATCCAAGTAGGGTCTACAAGCCCCGTTCATTAGATCTATAAACACAACCGGTGGGCATGACTAGAAATTCGTAATATCCGTACTGCGTCCTGAATGTTGTCTTGGAGTGTGTTCTTCCTTGACTCTTATCTGGTGATATCCCGACCGTAGGTCAATCTTTGATAAGTAAGTGGTTTTTGTAGTTGATCGAATAGGTCGTCTATTCAAGGAATAGGGTACCGGTTCTCAATGGTTAATTTGTGCAGCTCCCTATAATCGATACACATACCCATTGTTCCGTCTTTCTCTTTTGACGAGGAGCACTAGTGCATCCCAAGGTGATAAACTTGGTCTAATCAATCTTTTGCTCAAGTTTCTTGTAATTTCTCGGACAACTCTTGCATTTTTGATGATTCCAAAGGATATGGTTCCTTAACTACCGGTGCCGCTCCTGTCACTAGGTCGATCCAGAACTCAACTATTCTAGTCGAAGGGAGTCCAGACAATTCTTCCGAAAGGACCTTTGATCGAAATATTTTAGATACTCAACACATTGTCCTCTTTGTCCACTATATGTGCCAAAAACATGATATAGTCCTTCTTTAGGTATTTTCTCATCTTGATAACTGACAATAGTTTCAAGTCCTTCCCGGACCTATGTTCTTGTACCACTTGAATCCTTTCGTCTACTAAAGGGATTCAAATGATTATTGCAAAGCAATCAATTTCTGCTAAACCTCTATTCCACCAATCCATCCTTGCTACTATGTCGAAGCTCTTTGGATTTTAAATCAATTGACGGCCTAACTCTGGTAAAACAACTCGGATCTGCTCTAGGTTTGTAGAGAATAGAGGTACAATAATTGGTTTCTAAAATTTGTTCCTAGGTTGCACGTGTTTCTTTTCGGAGTCATGGTTTTAAAATTAGTCCACAGACATTTATTAGAGCCAACACGTGACCAAAGTATAATTTGAGTACGTATATAACTTGAAATTTCTCATGACAACATTTATGTAAAAATAGATGCCACAAAAGTTTATGACAAGTAAGGATAAAAATTTTCCATGCATAGCTTTGAAATTTTTGTAATGATGATTGTGCAAAAAGATGTGTCTACAAAAGCTCGTATTTCTTAGTTACTTTGCATAAAATTGACTTCTTAGCATAAATTGTAATAAGAGTTTTGATAAGATAGTTCAAGTAGTGCATAATTAAGATTTTTTAAAATTATTAAAATCGTCATTGGCAAATATAATGAAATTGACTTAAAGAATTCATATATTAAAAACATTTTTCTAAAGATGGGCCGGATATATTGATTTACTCTACATAAGACTCAACAGTTGCTAACCTGAACTAGATGGTTGTCACAATATGTGCCCATGGTAGGTGCCCCTTCCCGGAACACCCGAGCAGTAACTTAAATGAAATATGTGCTCATGGTATGTTTCCCTTCCCAGAACACCTGAGCAGAAACTGAAATCTATTATGAAAATGAGTTTGTAAACGAGCATGTAAAAGAGTTTGTAAATGAGCGTGTAAAAGAGTTTGTAAATGAGCATGTATAAGAGTTTGTAAATGAGTATGTAAACGAGCATATAAACGAGTTTAAAATCAATCATGTAAATGAGTTTGTAAACGAGCATGTATTCTCCCCACAAAGAGTTCAAAACAAGAAAATAGAGGCTATGAGACTCATCTTAAAAGATGGTATTGACTTTGGAAAAGTCAACAAGGGACGTCGTCGCAAATAACCGGTATGCAACCTATTTAATTATAGGTCAATTTAAATAATGCAATCGTAATAAAATAATTCGATGTATTTTATATCGTTATATCATCACCTAATAGTTTTAGTTTTAGCTTCTTAGTCAAAATAATGCTTTCGTTAAGTTTACTCTTTTATTATTTTTGTAACGACAATATATATACATAGTTTAGTTAATTCATAAAATAATATTTATAAGGTTTTAAACCGCGTATAAATATTATATAAGTGATGCTAAAATATTTCCAAAGGTTTTTAAAGTTCAAACAGACCGAAAATGTCCGAAAATATAATTTTACTATTCATGTCCGGAAAATAGTGTAGAAATTTTTATAACACTTTTCGAAAAATAGTCCAACTTTGTTTACGTTTTACTCATCCGTTATACACATTTAGGCCTCAAAACTCGCGCTCCGTAGCGAAAAATCATTCTAAACAATTTTTTAATTTTATACTTAAGCCGATTCGGACCCGAAAGCCCTCAAAAACACGAATTACAAAACTTACAGATTTATACCGAAAAACTGTTTTGCCGGTATTGTTTCAAATATAGTTTTGGCCATAACTTATTCGTTTTAAGTTCGTTTTTAGCGTTCTTTATATGCACATAATCGTATTAAGATGAACTAACATATTTTAAAGGTTTTGGCTCGTCAAAATGTCCTTAACTTTCTGTTTAAAACCCGCTGTCCCAAAGGGTGTTTTACACACTTTAAAACTATAATTTTAACTCCATTTTTACAAAACAACAACCTCTAATCTAACCACTTCAACCTCCTTCACAAGCAATACATCTAAACTAACCTAATACCATCCAACACTTCACCATAATAAGAACAAAACATGAGATAATTTATAAAATTGTTTAAGCTAGTTTATGAATAATAACTTTTTTACCTTTTTTAATAATCATACAAGTAAGTAGTGCTCTTGATTTTTTTGCAAATATATATAAAATCTACTAGTTGGTGATATAACTTAGTAATCTTGATGTTCATGTATATAAATACATAAAGTAAGTATAGAAATATGTAGGAACATAATTTAAGTGTATGAAATCAATAAGGGTATGTAGAATGCTTACAAAGCTTATGATCAAAAGAAACATTAGCCTTTGATTTTAAACCTAAAACCTTATCAAAAACTAAAATCTTGATTTATAAAACCCTAACTTAGATTTTGAAAATTCTTGCTTAAAATAGAAACCCTAACTTGGAATCCAACTTAAAACACATTAGATAATACCCTTGATCACACTTGTATACTTGTAATATCAAGAAAATGGAAGCTATGAAATTTTTTATGGTTTATTTGTGTGTCGTGAGTTTATAGAGAGGAAAAGAGAGTGTCTTTGATTTTTTTGCAAGTGAGAAGTGAAAAGCTAGTTGATGCATCATCTTTATATAGGAAAATATCTAGGAAAATATCTAGAAAAATATAAAAAAGTTATAATTTATTTCCGTAAAATTATATAACTCTTATATGACGTAAACTTATATTTGGGTAATGCCGGTTTACGTTAAATGTTAATTTTTCGTTTACACGATTTAACTAGAAAATTGGATCTCCCATCAAGATACAATATCCTACGGAGTCTCATTATGATAACTAAATATTATTAAATTACTCTTAATATTACCGATATAAATCAACAATATATAATGTACAAATATACTAATGCATTAAATAGGCTAGGACACAATTATAAAGAAATATCCAATATCGAAATAGGCTATTTGCTAATAAGTAAAACCATTTACAACATGTTATGTTTTATACTTTTTAATCGATAATAACACATACAAACTTCAGAAAAACTCTCGTGCGTGCATGGGTATTATATCTAGTATAAAAGATATGTAAATTATTATTTAATTATCTAAACAATACAATAGGGGGCATTTGGGCTCATCGCTTGAGCCTGGGCTTGCGGGTCATTTGGACTTGGGCTGGCGACATAGGTTCGCGCTTGGGCTAATTTTTTTTAAATGGGCTTTAACATATTTTTATTTGTTTCGTCAAAGATTGACTAAGCCCGTCTGAACTATTTTTCACGCATACACATAGCAAGTCGTTATTCAATGGGTCACAACAAGTATCAAATAACCGTAAAACGTCACAGTACGCAAACACCCTGTCGCGTAGCGCGCATTCACAAACTTCATTGCTTACAATGGACGGATCTCATTAGTTTTTTTAAAGTAGCAAAGTATATTTTGTTTATGAAAGGTTTATTTTATATTAGAGTAGGTAGGCAAAGACGTTGATCTATAGAACTTAGTTGGTACGTATAGGGTTTTGCTAAAGTCTGCCCACCGGGCAGAGGTTAAAGTGTATTTAATACACACAAACTTTCCTAATTAACTAGAAAATGCATTAAATATGTGTATTAAATACACTTTAACCTCTGCCTGATGGGCAGAGTTTTGCAAAACCCGTACGTATATTGAGTATTGATGGGTAGTCTAAAGTAGAGTTGGATGAACTTTCTATATTAGGATACCTTTGATCATGAGTAGATGATAAACAAATTACTTGTTTCTATAAATTGACGAATCTTTTCGCTTAAACATAAATTTAACATAAAATTTGCATACTAAAGAGGGGGGAGGGGCTTGTTATTTATTGCTATCGCCTTACGACCATCAAAATTTACAAAACTACCTTGCAAGGCACTACACTAATTTAGGCATATTTTTAGTAACCACCAATTAACGTGTGATAAATTTCTTGGACTATTTAATAATAAGGAACAGTGCACTCTATATAAATACGTCATTCAATCATATATGTTTAAACGAAAATTTACGTCATTCCATCATATATGTTGTTATTTATATCACACATCTCGTGGCTAGGTTAAAAGCTATAACTAGTATCTAATCTAGTAGTCTGATGGTCCTTCCTGGCTGTTCTTGTGTTCATAGATTGCATTAAGAAGACTTTCCTTATTTACTTGGTAGCCAACTTGGATATCTTTGATGATTTGTTCTAGAGAGCCAGAGCAATCTTGTTGTTATTTCCCATTTGCTTTCTTTGAATTTTAGCAATTTGAGTATGAGACTCTCGGAGTTCAGCTTTTAGATTGTCAAAATCTTGTTGTATGATCACCCGACCATTTCCAATACCTTCTATTTTATCTTCTATGTGTTCAATGCGGTCAAGAGAGAGTTCATCTAGGTGATTCAAAATTTCCTCAATTTGCTCATTGTGACATTCCAGACTTGTCTTACGAGAGCTTTCTCCTATCTCAATTGCTTGAGGTAGGACAGAAGTAGAGGAGGATGATCGGTCACGACCTCGTTTCTTAAGTGGCAATAATTCCCCAGGAAGAAAGAATTCTTGATGATTAAACATTGGAGATAGCATTGAAGATGGAGGCACAATAGTTATGGTGGCAAAAAGGTGGATTTTTTCCGCATAATTTTCAAGCATGACTTCCTAAGGGTCATCATGAAAAAGTGAAAGAGTTGGTGAAGCTATTGGAACTAAACCAAATGAGTTATTTGAAGAGCTAGAATAAGTTTTTCTTGGTGAAGCTGGGACATAGTCCGGGGAAGCCGGGATATAGTCAGGAAAGTTAGAGGAAAAAGCATCCTCAATATTGGAAGTAGGGTGGTTGGGAGAAGACATCAGTCTGTTAACAACTCATTTGTAAATAACATAAGTCATTTATATAATAGTATAATAGTTATGTATCTTTATATACTATTCTGGAAATGTAGTGGCACGGAGGACTTTCTTAGATAGAAAAAGAAAAGTAGTTATAGTTAAGGTTTTAACCTTGTTCTCTATAACATTGGCTCTTGATACCAATCTATAACACCCCCATTTATGACATATAGCAGCGGAAGCTAATCTGGGGTATTATTTCATAGTACAACAGTCATAATCATAGAAAACGACTCAAAAGAGATGTTTTTGTAAAATTTAGTTTATCAATCATTATTTCCATCAGAGATTTACAAACAGAGGTCCTAAGCATCTTAGAAACATAAATTTTGAATGATAACAGTTTAGCCATCTTCAAGTCCATGTCACTCCGTATCGTATGATGCTCAGTTACCTGAGATAAACATGCTAAAAAGTCAACACAAAGGTTGAGTGAAATTCATAAGTTTATGTTAAACAGTTTGAATACAAGTTGAATAGTGGGTTACGTTGTTATACACCCATAAGTGTAATAATTGCAATGAGTACAATTATTACGAAAACGAGTATTAATGCCCACAGCCAAGACACCGATGCCTCGATATAACAATAAACACAAGTAGCTGCCCCAACGGGTGCCTTTGCCAAACACCCGCATAGTTTTTCAAATGAAGTGCGTTTGGTTACCATAAAGTATAGGTACACCAACGGGGAAGCTCAGTCCCAAATAGATCTATTCACAGCATCCACGCTTACTCTGAAAAGTAATTAACAGTTCATGATAGTGGGGTCTTAATGGCAAAAGTAAGGACTTAGGCAATAATATATCAGGATAACATACAGTTGGAAAAACACTCGTATTCATGGTTTATAGCATGTATCTCCCTCGCGGGTTTATGAAAACATTAGAAGATTTAAAATGCGAGGCTATAAACTCACCTTAACAGTACAGGGAAATCTGATTGATGGCAAAAGTATATAAAGTAAAAGTAACGGCTTCGTCACACAACCTGGGGTAATATGTCAAGTCTTAGTTTGATTGTTTATGTTTCACAACTTTACAAAGTTTAACATTTATATTTGATTTATTAGTTTATGGAAGTATTGTATCACTGTTCGGGCTATCATAATTCAGAGGCCATGTAGTAACGTTTGAGGAGCCAGGGCACTTTAAATCGTAAACCCAGCAAACTCGTCAAAACAAATACCCAAATGGAACCTCTCACATGAAAACCCCTAGTATCGTGATACGATAAGATTTTAAGTTTCTTTAAAAGTTAGTCAATGATAAATTATGATAAATATATAACGTAATTGTATTATAATGCATCGATTGATGATTAATAACGATAAATGTGTCGGGTTTTAATAAAATCGAGTCTTATAATATTAATATAAATTTTTATAATTTATATAAAAAATATTATATTTTAAATTTTTAAGTTTTGCAAAAATGGCAATATATACCCTTGGTTTATAAACTTTTACAAGTTTAGTCCTTTATATATAAAATATATATAATTTAAACCTTTAACTTTAGAACTTGGCAAGATAGGTCCTTATAGTTATAACTTTAGAATAATGACATTTGCAGGTTATATCTTATTAGAATAAGCTAAAATAAGATGTTTTAATGTAACAAAAGTTTAGAAAAATGATTCGTTAGCTAGAAAATCAAAACGGGTCGTTTTAGGGTTTTAACCAAAAACACATGGGTTTGAGGATTTAAGGCTTTAACAAGAGTTCATATATGATATTAAGAGTATTATGAACATTCTAATACATATTATAAGCTTATTGAACAAGATTTTGAGCTTACTTGAGCTAAAATGGGTCGAAATGGGGTTTTCGGGTGTGTACGCCTAATAACGACTTCAAGAGTTCCTTTCTATTGATTCTTAGATTCTATTCTGAGCTTAGGGACTTCACTTGATCCTTCTTGGTCTGATTTAAGACTCCATTGTTGTATATGATGAAATTTGAGGTGTGATTAAATGGTTGCTTGGATTCGGCTATATATAGGGGTGAAAACCCTTAGTGCCCAAGTTTACTTGATGGCTAAGGGTCAAGAGCTGTAGATAGTAAGTAATAAAGGCTAGATGGTGAGTATGGTGAGCTAGAAAAATAGCTAGGTAAGGTGGAAGGGTATTGGAGTGTTTTATGAAGGTTCGGCTAGAAAGGGTGACAAGGAGGTGATGGAGGTGCGTGTAAGGTGCTTGGTTGGGTTGAAAATGGGTAAAAATGAAAATAAAGGGGTGTCGGGTTGGATTAGGGTTTCGGATTAGGATTTAGGGTTTTAATTTATGTTGGGGTTAGGGTTTAAGATAGTTTAGGGTTTAAGATAGTTTAGGGTTTAAGATTAGTGTTAGGATTAAGGTTTAGGGTTTAGGATTAAGGTTTAGAGCTTAGTTTTAAGGT
>BQNB010054685.1:0-36152 GCA_026074375.1 Tanacetum coccineum | reverse complement strand
GTACTGACTCATGACCAAAAACCACCTCCAGATTGTTTAGTGGTAAGGCCTTTTGCTTTCAAACGAGAAGTTAATGGTTCAAACCTCGACAGCTGTGCACATTTAGGACTCGTCAGGGATGGGTCGGAAACGATCCAAAGATTAACCCGATGAGGCTGCGTACATCTTAGTCAAAATGCTCGCCTTCCGTGAGTAACCTCAACAGGGAAAACCACACACCGCTTTTAATGAATAATGCATGACCAAAATGAAGTAATACCTTATTTTCAAAATATCAAAATTTATCCTTATTGAGATTTCTTGAATCAAGATGAAGATATACAAGAGTACAAGACAATGAACACTTAAGATTAGGTTAGTAATACTACATTAATATATAGTCAAGATGATTTATCATAACCTAGATGTGAAATATATAACTAGATTCCCGACAGGGTAAAAGTTAAGTTATATTGAAAAAGGAAGTAAAAAAAACAGGAAAGGAGACAATAAGCCACTATATATATATGAAGATAAACATACTATTCCTTGTGTGCAGATCAGTACCTTATATTGTGTACCATCCAATAGCTCATGAAATATATAGATTTGTCGTATTTTATATGCTCATATCTAACACGAGCATTAATAGGATGCTAAAGTTTTGTATTCTTATAGGGCTACCCAATTATTATGATGCTAACATATATGAACTATGTTTGGTTGTTTTGGCTAGCAAATGCGACTCCTAGAACAGTTAGTAGCGCTTTGAAGATCCCTTTATAACAGCTATTAAGCTCTAGCAAGAAGCTAGAATACTTCGAAGATCCTAAATAACCTCAAATTTGTGACTGATACACAAGTCGATCTTAAGCCGAACTAATCATAAGACCAGCCTCTTGTCAAAAATGTAAATCTAGACAATACATAATAGTGTAAGGTACCCTAACTAGTAACTAAATGTAAGTAACTTTGCAATGTTGCATGCACTCGTTCTGAGCCAAACCTACTTATGGACGAGACTAATGATCCAGTCAAAACCAGATCTACCTTATGTTAAAAAAACATAATTATTCACTGACTTGTTGCATGGAACATAACACAAAGCTGAAATAATTATTCATGTACTCCACATTCAGAAGGACAGTTAAAAGAATCTAATAAAGTTCAACTCATCAGACATGTTCCAGGTTTCAAGATTCCTGGTTAACTCATATAAACACAATAGATATGTCAACTTACTTTAGTTAAAAAATGTCGCTTAAAGTTAATGCAAGAATTGAAAAGTAATTTGCACCGAATACCTCCGTTATATATAACAATAACTTTGCAAATAGACATGTATAGTAACCCAATCAACTAAGGGTTTGTCTAACAAGTGACTCAAGGGCACCGGTTAAACCGCATTCATTAAACAGAAAAATTTTCTTTAAAATTTCAGATTATATATAATACACATTAATTAAACTCGTAAATATAGGTTTGTTTGGGCTGGGTCATAAGATAATGGTATAAACCGTTTTTAGGATCACGACTTTTATTGAAACGGTATGCCTCTTCTCTAACAGTTATGATGTATCAAAGGCACCGATTCATCTAGTATATATAGGTCAAGTTTCTGTAATTCAACAAAAATAATACATGTTCAATTAGTATCAATTCTGTGTTTTTTATTCATTCGGTTTCTTGAAGAATAATACATACCTGTGAAGTCTGATAATTACCATCATTTGGTATCAGAGCACGTTAATCGATCCAGGGAAGAACAAGTGCAAGTGACGATCGATTGAAAAGCAAGAATCAACAGCGAAGGGTTGTTACACAATCTTTGTGTATAGCGACCAGAAGAAGAAAGCAGTTACAAAACCACCACAAAACCGTCATCTAATCAGAAAGAGAAAGAAGAAAGAAGTCATAGGCGGATTTGGGATGTTTTGATCAATTGAAGGAAGGGGAAAGAAGAAAGCTTCGTGATTTTGCCCTAATTGCAGAAGTAAGAAAAGGGGTCTATCATTTGTGTTGTTTCTTTGTGTCGACAACCACCAGAGAACAAAAAGGGGGACTTTTGCCCAAATTTTGTGAGAACTGGAAGATAAAGAAAGAGGAAGAAATTAAATACATTTGATATTGGTGGCTGCTGTGTGGGTTGATGCAAGACAAAGGAGCAAAGACAACATATATTTTAATTCTCAAATTGAGATTAGATATATAATATATTTGGCTCTTGTGCGAAGCCTTTGTGGTTCGAAGGTTCAAATAGCAAGTAGAACCCTTGATTCAAACCAGCAAGAAAGTAGAATCATTGGGTTTTAATATCAGCAAGAAAGGATCAATTATTTTGATCAAAGCAAGAAAGAGCCAGATTAGCAAGTGGGTCTGGAAAACACAATATTGATTAGCAAGTTGGTCAATATTAAGCAAGTTTAGCAAGAAAACCTGGTTAGCAAGTTGGCCAGTAATTAGTAAGAGTTTTGATCTTTTGATCAAACACAAGAGCAAGAAAACCAGAAACCATCTCGGTTCTGATTATAAGAAGTAAGCAAGCAAGCAAACATGGTAGAAGGTGACAAGCATGATAACACATCAAGCAGTGCATCGGTTCGAGAACAAGGAAATGTTTCACTACAATGTCCAAAATTGACCGAAACAAACTACACTACGTAGGCATTGTTGATGGAGACAATATTGAAGGCATATGGTATTTGGAAAACGAAAATTGCAAAAGAAGGAGAAGCAACAAATGAGAAGAAGGAAAACACATCAAAGGCAATGATCTTCCAAACATTGTCACAAGATGTTTTAATGCAAGTTGCACAATACTCGACTGCAAAGGAAGTATGGGACTCGATCAAAGTCAAATATTTGGGAGCCGATCTTGTTCAAAAAGCACGACTACAAACCTTGAAGAGTGAATTAGAGACGCTAAGGATGAAACCAAACGAAAAAGTAAGTGACTATGAAGGAAAGTTAAGTAGTATAATGGCCAAGTTTAAAGGACTTGGTGAAACTTTGGAAGATAAGGTGCTAGGAAGGAAACTACTTAACTCTGTTCCTAAGAAGTTTTTACCGATCGTGACAACTATTGAACAATATCAAGATCTAGACATAATGTCGTTTGAAGAAGTCGTTGGAAGATTAACAGCATTTGAAGAACGAATCAAAAGTCAAGACACGCTAGAGGCAAATGATCAAGACAAGCTTCTGATGGCAAATTCAAACAACCAAAGTCATGGTAAAGGGCGAGGTAAAAATTTCAACAAAGAAGCCAAGGAAGGCATGAAATGGAAGAATAGTCCAAATGCACGTGGGACAAGTACGAATCAAGGAACTAAAGACAAGAGCACTTTCAGATGTTATGAATGTGGTGACTTCAGCCACTTTGCGAGGGAATGTACGAAGTGGAAATACAATAAAGACAAGCAAGAAGAGTCTCATCTCATTTATGAAACTGACAATGAACCCACATTGCTGTGAAGTCAAGTGAAGAAGACTCGATTGCCGTCTATAACATTAGGGGGGTGAATGTTGGACCAATAATGTTATAGAAGCAAAGTTAGGGGTACTTAGTATATATATATATATATATATATATATATCTAATATGTGCCCCAGGGGCACATGATAAGGAGGGAACAAGAGCTGATGTGTCAGCTCCTGGTTGGTCAGCAAATGATTGGTTAGCTCCTGAGAGGACAAAGATATTACCTGCTGACCAATCAGAAGCTGACACATCAGCTCATGTCTCCCCTTATCATGTGCCCCTAGGGCACATATTAGAAAAACCCATATATATATATATATATATATATATATATATATATATATATATATGTTAAGTATTTATTTATGTAAAAACCCAATAGGTTTGTTTGGGCTGGGTCATAAGATAACGGTATAAACCGTTTTTAGGATCACGACTTTTATTGAAACGGTATGCCTCTTCTCTCACAGTTATGATGTATCAAAGGCACCGATTCATCTAGTATATATAGGTCAAGTTTCTGTAATTCAACAAAAATAATACATGTTCAATTAGTATCAATTCTGTGTTGTTTATTCATTCGGTTTCTTGAAGAATAATACATACCTGTGAAGTCTGATAATTACCATCATAGTTTAGTTAGAGTCATGTATAGTAACGCAATCAACTAAGGGTTTGTCTAACAAGTGACTCAAGGGCACCGGTTAAACAGAAAAATTTTCTTTAAAATTTCAGATTATATATAATACACATTAATTAAACTCGTAAATTGCCATTAGTAAATCTGATTTTTAATTCAATAAACTTAAAGTTTTCCTTATATACTAACGTTAAACTTGCCTTGAAGGCATCCGTTAGACAAACCCATTAACTAATGTATCGTGAACTTGTTTTAAGTGTCAACTTTTTCTCTAGCTAGTTCAAAATAAAGAGCCATAACTTTGCAAATGACATATAGTAACTCTGTGTGACAATAACACATTAGATATGTGAGACAAGAGCCTATCTTATACAATCAATATTATCTAAACCACAAGTATTAAGCTAGTTTAAAAGATAACATGATCATGAACAAGATTAATTGTAACTTACATTGAAGATTTAAAATTAAACATATCCCCTCTCTTCTATACCAATATACCCCCCTCCCCCACCAATTCTTTCCCACTCAATCCATAAAAGGAAAAAAAACAAAAATATTGTGATTTTATCCGCCCCTCGAAAACCACAACAAACCCTAATTTATAAAAAAACATAAATAAATACTTATATATACAAGAAAAGATAGAAGAACACGTACACCAGGAGTATTGAACCCAAATTCTTGATGGTAAATTCTTGCATTCTTGATGCTCGAACTTGGGTCGATGAGATGAAGAGGATCCGAGGTTCCTCTCAGCGCAAAATCGATCTTTATTTTTCAGCCTTGATCATGTAAAATTTAGAAGGCTGAAATCTACTTTTGCTAGCTGACATGATCGCTCCGATCCAATCCCCTCCCATCGATATGAATTTTTTCTATACTAATTAACTAAAACAAACCAAAGTTAATTGAGAAAAACAATGTGATGATCAAGTGAAAAAAGATCAGAAACTGAAAGAATATTTCTTGGGGCTTTTCCGGATAATTAGATCAAGGGCGAAACCGAAGAACCAATGTTGCTCGTTGGATCAAGCCAGACTCCTCCTTCTGTATCCCATAAAAGAGAATTCGGATCAGCTTCGATTTGATCATTTTTATTCTCACCATTAAAATTGTTATTATTATTGTTGTTCCATTCCATCCTGCTTTGTGATTCTTCCATTTTTAGATCCTTAGCCATCGAACCACCATCATAACTTGCAAACTCCATAAATCTTTGCTGTTGATTAATGCTAGAAGTTAAGAGAGAAGCCATGGTAGGAGCACTAGCAGAGCTAGAACTCGAACCACCGCCATACATAGAGGAGTTCAAGTAGCTGGAAAAATTTATATTTGAATTATGACCATGATTAGTCCCAAGTGAAGAACCTCCTGCTCCGGAAGACGAAAACCCTAATCCATTTGCGTTCATATGAGTTTGAATAAGATCATATCCAGAAACAAGGTTTTCGTTTACGTTGGAAACCCTAGTATCAAATCTAGGATAATTAGGGTTTTGAGGTAACAAGCCATAGAACATAGGGTTAAGATGATGATTGCTAGTACTATTTGAGGTAGTGGAAGGTGGGATATGATTATGATCAAGATTAGGGTTAGGGTTATGGTTTTGGTTTGTGTGATGATTAGCTTGTGATTGGGTAGCTGCAACCGGAAGAGTAGTAGTAGTTGTGATTGGTCTTTTGACTCTTTTATTCTTCCTGCATCCACCACCCACAGGAACATTCCTCAAGGTACCACCCCTAGTCCAATACCTCTTACAAGCTTTACAGAAATGTCTTGGCTGTGACAAACTGTAGTTGTTATAGTAACAAAATTTCGTGTTTAACGAATCACATCTCGGGCACTTTAATGCTTCGTGTGGTGGTGGTGGCGGATGTTGTTGTTGTTGTTGTTGTTGTTGTTGAAGTTGCATAGGTTTCTCCATAACGTGAACTCCGGAAGCCATCAACTCATAATTGCTTGTGACTCGTGTGCGTTAATCTAATGCTAAACTAATGTTGAGATAACTGGAAACAAAGAAGAAAGAATTATGCGTTGTTTTTGGTTTTGGTTTGTGAAGAAGATAAAAAACAAAGAGGAAAATGGAGATAGATACTTGTTCCAAATGCTAGAAAACAAAAGACATGGGTCATGTTTTGTTGTCTAAAAATAATTGAGACGGAGAGAGAACCTGTGGCCACTCCTTACGAGTTGTATACATATACGACCATTCTTCAAAATTCTCATGGGAGATTAAAATATCCACAGAAATAAGATTCTAGAATTTACATCAATATCAATGTACGTACGACCATTTAAGTAGTGGCAGTGAGTTTTTTATTTGAACGGTCAGATTAAAACTAGCAAGAAGCTAAACAATAGTCACGACCCAAAAGAAAAAACTTTGCACATCTTGAACTTGTATACGCACTTCGTTTTTACAACCATAAGCGTATACAGGGGCGGAGCCAGAAATTTTTTCCCAGACACATTTCGATAATTTTTAAGAACTACACTACAAATTGGTTCTTAAGGGGAGTAGATTACAAAAAAGTCACATATTTTAAAATTTACACTACAATTTTTTTCGCTAGGGGGACTTGCCCCCCTGGCCCTTCCTTATCTCCGCCATTGAGCATATACCGATAGCCACGACAACAAACTAGCATATTTACGTACATTCTTTTGCATATTTTCACGAATTAATTTTGCCATACATATGCAAGGAAAATTGCAGTGAGCTTCTTGATGGTGATCGAATTTTAACTTTTGAACACATACCTAATCAATCGTTCGAGATACAAAATTATCTCTAGTTGTACTATTTACCTAAAAAGAATTTGGATTCATGCATGGGAACAAGAGTAAAAAGACAAAGAGTGGGATTATAAACCTGTGCGAAGTCATGGTTAAATTAATTTCACGTGATTAAGGGTCTAAAAGTACATCCACAACTGTGTTATCATTAGTTTTCACTTTACTTTTCAAATTTAAGTATACTTTTTGACTACGAATGTTCAAATTTGAAATATATTTGGTTTCGCTACTATTAATACCCTTCTTGATGAGATCGTGAGTTCGTGTTAGTGGATAAAAGTGAGAACTTTCGTCCTTCATGCACTGATCAGATTGGATCAAAATCGCATCTTTGCTTGTAATATGTACTTGTAATATCTTCATTCCCTTATGCTTATAGCTTCTTGCTAGCTAGAGCTTAAAAATTGCCATTTTGAAAAATTTGATACAATTCAAACTAGAGAATTTAAAGTATACATAGTGAAAAAAAGAAAAGAAAAAATGTCATGAGACACATTTCCTTGCCAGCAATCCATATGAATAATTTTAGCAACTAATTATTCTATTACTAATTGATTCTTAGTTAATGAAACAATAACTTCATACTAGCTGCTAGTACAGCAAATTTATAGCTTGACATTATGCAAATGAATAAGTTGAATGTGAGATTAAGATACATATGATTAATGATTTGAATCAAAAAACAATTTTGTATACACTTTTGTTCTTTAGGTTAATATACAAAAAAGTTACTAAATTTTGAAAAAAATCGCCTAAATTAACGTCACTAATGTTTCAGACTATTTACTTAAGTTACTAAACTTATGAAATATGACATTTTGAGGTTACTGAAGCTATAAAATAGGGTTATTATACAAAGATGTTACTAAAGTTTACATGAAAATTCGCCTAAGTTACGATAGTTTTATTTTGTTCACTTACGTTACTAAACTTATAAGAAGCCTACCCCACTATAATTTCAATGTTAATTGAGTAACTACACATATTTTTTTGATAAGTTTAAGTAACATAAATGTCGTTTTTTTACAAGTTAAATGATGTTTACGTATATTTTTATAGGTTCGGTAACCTCAAAAGTCATGTTTCATAACTTTAGTAACCTAAATGAATAAAATGGAATTTTAGTAACTTAAACGAGCTTTCGTGTAAACTTTATTAACTTCTGTGTATAATAACCCCTATAAAGTATATGTAACTTGCATTGTAAGAACGCGACATTTATGTTACTTAACTTAAATATATGTTGAAGTTACTCGATTAACACTGAAATTGTAAAAGTGTATGCTTCCGATAAGCTGCGTGACTTAGATGACAGATTCGAAACTTTACTAACTTAATCGAACTTTTTTACCAAACTTTAGTTACTTTTATTATTTGTATGTGTAAGACTAAATATGAAGCCAAGGTGTATGAATCTAAGGATTAAATTTTACAATAAGTGAAATGTACTTAACACGAGTGCGGGAATTTTTTTCTAATAGTTTCAATTTCCATTGCTTGTGCACGTAGTCTTGGTTTTCTCCTTTTGAGTTTGTGGCATGCATTCTATGATTTAGTGGTTAATGTGCTTACAAGATGTTTTAAGTTCAAACCTCGTATGATTTACATCTTATGAGTGATTAGAGAAAGGGTCATAACGGTCACGAGTAACCCCAAAAATTAGACCCCGTACATCTGAACCAAAGACTTGTTTTTTTTCTCGAATAACGTAGACCCGGAAAAACATGACTTTTTAACCGTGTTAGGAAATTAGCGATTGTAACTATTAGATTGAGTTAATGAGATTATATAAGTTCCTAGCTAGGTAGACCATCATCCAATATCAATGACTAATTATATATCGGTGTCATCATTTGTCATAAATGGCCAACTTCTATAATTTACATCATTTTGAGCCATTATGCTTAGTTTTTATATCAAAAATGAATTATTGTTTTCAACAAATATGTAAATAAACGTTAATACTAATAATAACAATGAATGATATTGTATTTCTCACATCTTTCCTTAGCTTATTCGAGAAATTTTATTTTAAACACTTTTTGAAGTTGTGATGTGTTGGTGATTTTAGTGTCATCGACGGTCATTTAGGTAATGATGATTTACTAGAGACTGATGAGATTTCATGTTCGGCTCGGATACGAGTTAGGGAAGTGTGGAGTGCACACTCGTTGAGTTAACATGAAAACTATCTCGACAGGAAATGAGGAGTTTACGCCGTAAACATATAGATGTTTACGCCGTAACCTTTGGGGTAATGGACAAGGTGTTGTGGTTGTTTACGTCGTAACCTACACGAGTAGGTTACGCCGTAATCTTTAGTCAGAAACTGACTTCTGATATATGTATAGACTTTACGCCGTAACGGGTGATGTTACGCCGTAAAGTCTATGTCATGAAGTTAGTTAAATTCAGTTTTAAACCACTATTAACTGTCTATAACTGTCTTAACTTCCTATGATATATACAGAGGAAGTATTGGTCTCAGAACAAGGACACAAAACACATACAATTCCTTTAATCTTCTTGCTTTGTGATTTTGTGTCTAGAACACAAAGTGTTTCTCTTCTTGAATTATCCTGATAGAGATTTCGTGCAACCCAGGCACCGATAGGGTCGAAATACTTTATACGGAAAGTGAACTTTTACACGATTCAAGTAAGAAATCCAGAATTATCACATCATCACATACACTAATTTTATAACAAACGTATAAAGTATTTGGTTTGTGATAATCGTAGATGAAATCGGCGAAAGTGTTAATAAGGAAATATGTCATATTGTTTGAAGAACAGATTGTTTAAAGAGTCTTGGGGAATACATGGATATGTTTGAATTTGATGTTGTTGGAATCTAACAATCGATCAAACTTACGGTCAAGATGGGAAGGGGGTCAACGCATATGAAATGGTTTTAGGAATACAATTTTCAAATTGTGGGATCAACATATTCTAGAATCTGGGAACAAGATTCATACATGTTAGCAAAGGATATTCTACATACTCCGATCTTACTTACAAGTAAATGCTTTCTTTTCATCTTTTTATAACCGTTAAGTATGAATTGTATGTTTCGTTTATGTGTTAATCTGATCATAAGTGAAATATTTATGAGAATTAAAAATCTAATTGAATTATTGTGTTTATAAATTAGATCTTTTAATTAACACATGAAGATATCATATTAGTGTGTGGTTACGCCGTAACTACTTCCAATGGTTACGCCGTTACAAGTGGATGTCAGTTTTGAATTTTAATTGGTAACTTATATATCAAAACTATTTTCTGATTGGGCAAATCGCATAAAAAGTTACCCATCTTATGTCCAATGTCAATTAAAGGTATTCATCTTTTTTTTTTTCTCAATTTAAGGTATCCATCTTGTTTTTGGTTGCAATGTTAGGCAATTAACAAGTTTTCAAGTTAAATTTCTAACGATCGTTTATTTTATTAATGCATCGTTAGTCCTTTATATGATTTTGTTGAGATTTATTATTTTTTGATTAAAAAATTAATTTCGAAAAAAAAAAATTTAATTTAACCAAAAAAAAAAATTTAAATTTAATTTCGAAAAAAAAATTAATTTTAACCAAGCATTTTTAAAAAAAATAATTTAGAAAAAAAATTAATTTCGAAAAAAAAATTAATTTTGAAAAAAAAGTTAATTTTGAAAAAAATTCTAAATTTTTTTTTAAAAAATTAAAATTTTTTTTTAAAAAAATTTGGTTATAATTTTAAAAAAAAAATTTCAAAATTAAATTTTTTTCGAAATTAATTTTTTTTATAAAAATTTTGTTTAAATTTTTTTTCGAAATTAAATTTTTTAATAAAAAAATAATAAATTTCGAAAAAAAAATTAATTTTAAAAAAAATTTAACCAAGCATTTAAAAAAAAAATTAGAAAAAAAATTTAATTTCGAAAAAAAAGTTAATTTTGAAAAAAATTCTAAATTTTTTTTTAAAAAATTAATTTTTTTTAAAAAAAATTTTGGTTATAATTTTTAAAATTTTTTTTTCAAAATTAAATTTTTTTCGAAATTAAATTTTTTTTTTAAATTTTGGTTAAATTTTTTTTCGAAATTAAATTTTTTAATCAAAAAATAATAAATCTCAACAAAATCATATAAAGGACTAACGATGCAATAATAAAATAAACGATCGTTAGAAATTTAACTTGAAAACTTGTTAATTGCCTAACATTGCAACCAAAAACAAGATGGATACCTTAAATTGAGAAAAAAAAGATGGGTACCTTTAATTGACATTGGACCTAAGATGAGTACCTTTTTATGCGATTTGCCCTTTCTGATTCAATGGTGTTGTTGGTAACATTCTTTATCAAGAGGTTTTATTAATCATTCTGATGAAGATTATTTATTTCAAATAATCATATACTTGTGGTTCGAGTTTGGTAACTATTTGATTAGTTACATGTGATTCCAATTGTAATGGTATATAACCATGGTCAACAATTACTTGTTGTGGTAATATTGGAGGCAATGTTCTTTGAACAGAACTAAAACTAGTGTGGATGATAGTTCCACATGACACAAGTGCTAACACAAAGATCTTAGTTATGTATTTGTGTAAATGAATGAACACTTGTTGATAAGCAAATTTGTAAAATTTGGTATCTAATGTTAAATCCTTTGTGTTATCTATGTGTTTGCTTAACAGTAAATTGATTTGCAATTTAAATTGTTTTGCAATTTAAATTGTTTGGTTATTGCATAATAGATAAATGTATTTTACCCATGTTAAATTCTTCTATCAAAGTGACTTTGTTTTACTGAAATGAGTGAATTGGCTAAAGTTCATGGTTACTTTTAGATGCTAAACCTACAAGAAATCACATAATGTGATTTGAATAAAAGACACGCCTAAATGGTTGTCTTTGTGTTTCCTTATGATCTACAAATGGTAATAAAAGTAGCGTGCATTGTTGTCCTTGATTATGTTTTAAAAAATGAAGTGTCTCTTGTTTAGTTGCATTTCTGAAAGAAATAGGGCATCTAAACTTACTACAAGACGTAGAGCCAGTAATTTATCGTCGTAATATAAGTGTATGGTACGTCGTAATTAATGTTGGATGAGTTGCAAAAATCATTTGGAATTGGTTAGCGCCGTAACCAATTATGGGTTTACGCCGTAAACAGTTTTTTTTGCAAAAACCAGGAAAATGATTACAAGATAACACGTAACACCTGGGTTTGTTATGTCGTAAACCCTGGTTGTTTATGCCGAACATAAGTCATAATAAAAAAGACTTTTGGATTCCTTTGATAAATTAGAATTTTATAAACCTTACCACTGATAGACGGTGGTGCAATATTATGATCCTGATTTTTCAATCGTGTAGGAAACATCAATAAACTACAGCTCCTTACACACCACATCAAAATGGTATGGCTGAAAAAAAAGAAAAATAGAGCTCTAAGGAAATGGTTTAATTCCATGTTATCTTACTCGAGTTTGAGTAAGGGGTTCTAGGGATAACCATGTTAACGACTTGCTATATTGTTGAATAGTGTAACCCTAATAAAAAGGAAAAGACTACCCCATGATGAACTTCCGTAATAAAAAAAATGACCAACTGTCATATTTGCAGTTTGGTTGTTGTAATGAGGCATCTAGACCCGAAAGAAAAACTTAGGTGAAAATGGTATTGAACTCGCTCTTGTTGATAATGCTAAGCATTCCAGCATATAGGTTTATGATAATTGAACCTAATTAATTTGTTTCCGATTAAGTCTCAATTGATAGAATTCAAAAGAGCTTATATTTGATGAGAATCGTTTCTTTTCACTACCCAGACCTAAAGATATTATACCAAATTTAGTTGAATCTCAAAGGGATGATCATTCTGATGATGTACCAAGTGATATTTCTAAACCTCGTAAAGTAAAAGAGTTCGGAAAGCTAAATTATATGGTTCGTATTATCCACCTACTTAGTTGAGATCGAGAGTATCATGTTGGATCACAATACTCATATATGCTATAGTTATTGAGGAGATCCTAGAACCTATATGAAGCTATGCGATCATCGAGATGCTGCTTTACTAGAAAGAAGAAATTGATGGATGGACATTGGTTCTATTATGGAAAATAATACATGGGTTCTATCTGATTTACCCCCTGGTTGCAAACCTTTAAGTTGCAAGTGGATCTTCAAAAGGAAGATGAAAGTCGATGGAACAATTGACAAGTTTAAAGCTAGATTGGTAATCCAAGGTTTTAGACAAAAGGAAGGGATCGATTACTTTGATACCTATGCACCAGTTGCTTGTATCACTAATATTAGATTGTTGTTGGCCTTAACAACTATTCACAATCTAGTGATCCATCAAATGGATGTCAAAACAACATTCTTAAATGGTAATTTAGATGGGGAGGTGTATATGAAGCAACCGAAAGGATTTTTTATGCCAAGTAATGAGCATAAAGTGTGTAAGCTGGTTAAGTCATTGTATGGGCTGAACCAAGCACCTAAGCAATGGCATCAAAAGTTTGATGAGGTTGTATTGTCAAGTGGTTTTCTCTTAAACCAATCTGACAAGCGTATATATAGCAAATTTGATAGCTCCGGTAAAGGTGTTATTAGGGCTGTAAACGAACCGGACGAACGCGAACGTGAGAATGTTTCATGTTTCGTTTATTAATTAATTTTAAGCCGAACAAATAAACAACGCGAACTGCATAATACGGACCAAAAATTTTTGTTCATGTATCGTTTTATTAAATTTGAAACTTGTTCATGTTCGTTTATGGGGCGTTCATTAATAGAGTTAAACGAACTTAAATCGGCAATAAATTGATCATAGAACGAACATAAATAACTAAAACGGTCATATATAATAACGAAAAACGGACCATATACGAACGAATGTAACTAAAGTTGTAATCTAAACGTCCATATATCATCTTATATAGTATAATCATTATCCCAAAAATATGATCTTATATACATGTCATGACTACATATTACATCATGAGCACGCAAGTTTTATATTTTTCTGCATAAGGAAATCTAAACAACCTCCATTATCATAAAGTTAATATTCACGATGACTTCATATAGGAACACTCAAATAAATCGTCAAATAAAGGTTTTTGATTTGGATCTGCCTTTGAATGTGGCAATCTCGAGATGCTGCTTTCTAGAAAGAAGTAATTGATGATGAGATTGGTTCTATTATGGAAAATAATACATGGGTTCTATCTGATTTACCCCCTGGTTGCAAACCTTTAAGTTGCAAGTGGATCTTCAAAAGGAAGATGAAAGTCGATGGAACAATTGACAAGTTTAAAGCTAGATTGGTAATCCAAGGTTTTAGACAAAAGGAAGGGATCGATTACTTTGATACCTATGCACCAGTTGCTTGTATCACTAATATTAGATTGTTGTTGGCCTTAGCAGCTATTCACAATCTAGTGATCCATCAAATGGATGTCAAAACAACATTCTTAAATGGTAATTTAGATGGAGAGGTGTATATGAAGCAACCGGAATGATTTGTTATGCCAGGTAATGAGCATAAAGTATGTAAGCTGGTTAAGTCATTGTATGGGCTGAACCAAGCACCTAAGCAGTGGCATCAAAAGTTTGATGAGGTTGTATTGTCAAGTGGTTTTCCCTTAAACCAATCTGACAAGCGTGTATATAGCAAATTTGATAGCTCCGGTAAAGGTGTTATAATTTGTCTATATGTTGATGACATGTTAATTTTCAAAACCGACCAAAATCAAGTTGATAAAACTAAGAAGTTTTTGTCATCAAGGTTCTCAATGAAAGATATGGGAGAAGCAAACGTTATTCTTGGTATTAAGATAAAATATGAAAATAAAGGGATTGTAATTACACATTCTCATTACATTGAGAAAATACTCAAGAAGTTTAATCGTGAAGATTGTTCTCCGGTGAGTACTCCCATGGATCCGGTAGAAAAGCTTAAGCTTAATATAGGTAAACCTGTGGATCAGCTCGAATACTCAAGAGCCATTGGTTGCTTGATGTATGCTATGACAAGTACTAGACCGGATATTGCATATGTTGTTGGTAAATTGAGTAGGTTTACTAGTAATCCTAGTAGACAGCATTGGAAAGCAATAACAAGAGTGTTTAAGTACTTGAGATGTACTATGAATTATGGTTTATTATATGTTGGATATCCTTCAGTGTTAGAAGCTTATTCAGATGCTAATTGGATAAATCATGTTGAAGATTCATCTTCTACGAGCGGATGGGTGTTCCTGCTTGGGGGAGGTGCCATTTCATGGGCTTCCAAGAAGTAAACATGCATCACTGGTTCAACTATGGAATCTAAGTTTATAGCATTGGCTGCTACTGGTAAAGAAGCACAATGGCTAAGAAACTTGATACATGAGATTCCAATATGGCCGAAACCAATAGCACCAATATCTGTCCGATGTGATAGTGCTCCCACAATGGCTAGGGCATATAGTCAGATATACAATAGGAAGTCTAAACACTTAGGTGTTAGACATAGTATGGTAAGGGAACTAATCATGAATGGGTGATTTCTATTGAGTCTGTACAGTTGCAACGTAATTTAGCTGACCACTTGATGAAGGGTTTAGCTAGGGACTTAGTGATTAAGTCAATGTTAGGGATGAGATTAAAGTCCATCTAAATATACTATCTATGAGATACCCAATTCCCTTCTAATACAACGTTAGAAGCTGAATTCAATGTGAAAAGCTCATAGCTAGAGATTGGAACACATGTATTTATCCCGAGGTTGTGTTCAGACCTGCAAGTGATGTTAGGTTGAAGTTTACCTTCTTGATGGTTCTTTTGAAAAAGTGCTAGCAGGGCATGACTAAAAGAAACCACCTATGTAAACATGAAGTTTTGCCGCTTCAAGAAGCTTGGACTTGGCTTCCTATATGTTCATTAATTGATTGGGACACATGCCTTGTAAAGTGTCAAGTAAACGAACATTAGAGTGTTGTAGAAACGAATGTGTATAGTATCTTCAGGTATTCAAATGGATTGATGGGTTCAATCGTTACGACACCCCGATTTTTGAATATTTGGAATGTGTATTATACTAAGATGAAAATTCAATCGCAAGACATTTTCATTTATGCATTTGTTTGTTTCGTTATGTTTGTTTAACATAATAGCATATATCTCTATATATGTTTTAGTAAATCAAATATTACACTAAAATGGGGGGGATTTGTTGGTGATTTTAGTGTCATCGACGGCCATTTAGGTAATGATGATTTACTAGAGACCGATGAGATTTCATGTTCGGCTCGGATACGAGTTAGGGAAGTGTGGAGTGCACACTCGTTGAGTTAACATGAAAACTATCTAGACAGGAAATGAGGAGTTTACGCCGTAAACATATAGATGTTTACGCTGTAACCTTCTGGGGTAATGGACAAGGTGTTGTGGTTGTTTACGCCGTAACCTACACGAGTAGGTTACGCCGTAATCTTTAGTCAGAAACTGACTTCTGGTATATGTATAGACTTTACGCCGTAACGGGTGGTGTTACGCCGTAAATTCTATGTCAGGAAGTTAGTTAAATTCAGTTTTAAACCTCTATTAACCGTCCATAACTGTCCTAACTTCCTATGATATATACAGGGGAAGTATTGGTCTCAGAACAAGGATGAAAAACACATACAATTCCTCTAATCTTCTTGCTTTGTGATCTTGTGCCTAGAACACAATGTGTTTCTCTTCTTGAATTATCCCGATAGAGATTTCGTGCAACCCAGGCACCGATAGGGTCGAAATACTTTATACGGAAAGTGAACTTTTACACGATTCAAGTAAGAAATCTAGGATTATCACATCATCACACACACTAATTTTATAACATGATGCATGTTGTTTTTTAGCCTAAAAGTGATACGCTAGCTAGGTAAGAATATTGTTGAGCTATTCTCTGATTTCTAGTACGTAGATTTATCTATTGTTTTTTGTTTTAAAGAAAGAGGATTACACGATATTTGTACAAGTAAATTCACAAAATTCGTATGTAACATTGTGTAATTGTTCCTCTTCTTAGCCTACTGATAGAATGCTAGTTGCGATGTAAAGATTGGAAAGAAACGCTCAATTGTGGCACTCTTAGTGCGGCCCTGAACTACTAGTGATCTGTCGGTACAAGTAAACTTGCAATCTTTCTAAAAGCCATCGCAACCCTATTGCTAATTGTGGACCACTATCGACAACTCGACATATTACAGATGGACATCCTTTTTCCATCATGCATATTTGGAAGTTATAGAACCAAGAACTCGATATATGGTTGTTAAATGTTAACGTTTCAGCGGAGGCAATATAAAACATATATGATGAATGAGAGAATGTGGGGATTATATGCTTATAGTAAAGCTTCCAATTGAAAGAGACAAAAGTGGAATGATTGGAACTTGGTGGATGACCATGTTTTAAGCTTCAGCTTATTCATCTTTTCATAACATTTTCTGTACTATCTGTTACCATTTCATCGTTTCATAAAATACAGAGCCAAGCTTTTCGAGTTTCTTTTGTTAATGCACCCTTGACAAATATTTTATTGTTTTGCAAAGCTCTTAACACTTCTTTTCATACATATAAACTATCCTAGAAAAGTATCCAAGAAACTGAGTTTCCCATATTTGGAAGTTACTATCCTAGTAAATTAAAGTATTGTCACGTTAATTTGTTTGAAAATGTTGGTACAAAGCATATTGAAGTGAGATCCCTGAAGAGTAGGGCTTTATCTAGTTTGTAAGTGTTTGTGTGATGGTAGACTCAAGCCCCGCGCGTGAAGTAGTTGCAAAAGAAAAATAATCAGATTTAGTTCACGATAATTAAAACCAAAAGAAGGGAGTTGTGTGCATACATATGCTTGTATGTGTGGTAAATAAAGGCCGCATACTTCTACGAACTCGGTAAGTAGTAGAAAAAATGCAAGAATGCAACGTTTGATTTGAAAACTATGATACAATCATGCTTGGCATTCCTGAATGGGCTGATTCTACGACCTTCAACAACAAAACCTTTTTTAAAACGGCAATAAGTACTACGAGTATTAGGCACCAACTAGCAAGTAACAAGCGGGCAAAAGAAGATGAAACATATATAGACGGCTGTTTCGATTTGGTTACTCACGCAAGAAAATATACTCTACTTAAGGATATAGAAACACTTCCTCATGGTTAGGTTACAAATAGAAGTAAACCTATCGCTATCTACTACCTTGCTAGCTTGATAAAATCGAAAAAAATAAAAAATTTGTATCTCCAAAACTTGGTCTTTGTTTTATGTACTGAGAATCATGATAACAGAAGACAACGACTAGCAACAAAGAAGGACAAAAGATCTAGGTCAAATTAGGAGGTGTAATGGGACCTTCCAAATGACAAATAGATATAGCAATTTGACGGTATCCGTGAAAGTAACCTAACATAATCCCCACGTTAAGTGGACCAGATTTTATGTATAAACATTGTGTCGATTACGGGCATATGCGTCCTCATGTTTGGAGTATATTTTAAGATCGCATAAGTCAAAAGTATATGTGTCGTCTAGATCCACAGAGAACACACGTAATTCGTGTGGTACATCTACTGCTAGCTAAAAGACGTGTAAAACTCAGAAGGTTTTAAAAATATATTGAGATCCTTTAAAGTTCATATGAACTTTATCGGTAAAGTTCTTTCATAAAAATAAAATAAATCGGGTCCTTCAGTAGGCCCTACTGTTATGTTTGTGAAAAAACTTTATCGGTAAAATTCATATGAACTTTAGAGGATCTCAATCCTTTAAAAATACAAGTAAAATTAATAGTTGGAAAAACATGATATTTTGTTTTGCGCATGCATATGAACATATAACAAATATCGAAGTACCAAATTAAAACATAAATGAAGCATAAGCAAATAGTCCCAATCACACTCTCAATATATTTTCTTTGATACCTCATAAATGAAATTGCTAGTTCTTAACAAATCTTGTGGAAAGAAAGGGACCAAATTGAAAGAACAAAATCCAAAAGCAAGTGAACCATATTTCACAAATAAACAAGATGTGTACATAAAGATTTTCCACCCATTTATTGTGAAAATCATTGTTATCTTTGGTCACATTTCAATCTAGATTATATTGCTTTCCGTGGTACAATTGTGGTCCTCATCGTTCTTTTTTTTGCCTTTCTTGAGATTATCTTTCTTTTCCAAATACGAGATACAATCGCACAAAATCGGTATCATAGTTTCAAGTCATTAAACGATAAAGTATTGGTTTTACGCGTATTGGAAATTATGGCTTGAAAGAAACGCATCCTGAGTTTTGTTAAACGAACTACAAGTTTTTGCTTAAATTACGTAAAAAGAGCGACACACGACTACGAATATGAAAGAGTTAGGAATTTTTATATATTGATTCAATATTTTGTAACTTCATGCTAAATTCTTTAACGACTACTCTTAATAAAAAAAACTCTAAAATCTCAAATGACAAACGTAAATGAGTAAACAGACAGGGTTTTCTCTCTTCAAGTTACTTCAGAAAGACGAGTTAAATTTTAACTAATATGTATGTTCGCAGCTTAACCATTGATCATTTAAAACTCTAAAATCTCAAATGACAAACGTAAATGAGTAAACAGACAGGGTTTTCTCTCTTCAAGTTACTTCAGAAAGACGAGTTAAATTTTAACTAATATGTATGTTCGCAGCTTAACCATTGATCATTTAAAACTCGGTCTCCTCTAGTGAGGTTTGAACCTTATGTCTTGATGAGAGGTGTCTCATTTGGCTAATCCGGATGAGCTAACCACAATTAATGACAATCATTAAGGAATAACGGCATAAGAGTTCGATGCTGGAACGGTCCTCCGGAGAAGCTGGAACATCGAAGGTTATTCCAGGCTCGGAGGTATTAGCATCGGAGCTCAACGGATCTAGATAGGCACTCACAACAATTGTATTACGTGGTACGGAAGTAACAACGGGAGACCCACAACGACCCGTATGCACACGTTACGACAATATGAGCAACGAAGGCCATGCATGGTGCTCGTCGGTGATTCACTCGCTGACCCTAGACAACAGTTAACATCGTCTCCACAATACTCGTCTCGTTGGGCAAAGCTAGCGTAGTAAAAATAGAAGACGTCCAGTCTTCAAGAGGTTAAGTTCCTACCCGCACTTTTCTACTTACATACTCCTTCTTACCTCAGTGGTGGCTCAATGGTAAAGCAAGTAAAGCTAGGGCTTTAGGCCCCTAATTTTTTAAGGCCCCGAATTTTCTAGGACCTTCTATTTATATAAGGTCACTCACGTGTTTTTTTTTTGTCGTCATATTTAAATGCCTCAATTAACCGATAAATGTTAAATAATAAAAGTTTTGAGCCTCTTTTATTTTTTTTTCATTTTCAACCCTATGTGTTGTAGAAATTTAAGCCCAAATACATTAAGTATATAAAAAAACCTCACCTGACCCATTTTTGTGCATGAAAAATAGTAAAGTTAAAAATTAAAAGTCAGGTGATAACAACCATAAAACAATTTACATGGAAAAAATCGACGCTTATTTTTTTTCACTCACATAAACAAACTTTCAATCTTTGGCTTCCTGATTGATAAACTTAATCAAATTATAAATCTAAGCTCTTTCTGTAATACTTATATGCCGTATATAAAAATGTTAACCATTTCGGTAACACTTTCTTTAGAAGAAAGAAGTATATCAAACTAAGGTTAATTAAAAGTTATCTAAGTTTAAAAATGTCACCAAAAGATTAGATTTATTCCCTCGCGTATTAATTGATTTCGAGAAACTAATCAGGGATATTACATAAAAACTTTAGAAAAGTAAATTTTATATAAATGGTTTTCGGCGAATAACTTTGATAAAAATGCCTCGTTTTAAGACATCGCTTTAGGCCTCTAAGAAGGGTGAGCCGCCCCTGCTTACCTCATATATCTCTTTATTTCCCGCATATACCAATTACTCATTCTCACACCAGAGCTTGGTCTCGGATTCAAAACCCGAAGCAAGCTAACGGTGCTCTCTCTTATTTTCAGCTAACGTCCGCATAAGCAGCCACGACCTCTCAAGAACCGAAGCTTAAGCACACTTACGAAAATATTCTTCAACAGGTCTCTTACGTGAACATCGTAACCTCTTCTATTAGACCAACTTGGTGCTAGTTATAGGACCACAACTTACGTCTGAGTAGTTAGTTGTCGTTTCTCGATTGTATTGTAGTGTGCTGGCTTCAACATATTCATAGTTCACTATCTATATTGGGAGAAATTAATTTAAGACATGCAAGCTGACAATATGGAAAATTCTATTGCGAATGATTTATTTAAATTGTTGGGAAAAAAACGTAAAATCCATGACAATTCTGTTCAAACATATGGCCTCATCCTGTAGGACTCTTCTTCTTCTTTATTGTTCCGTGGTCCCACTTTAATTCTTCATGTTCCAACTTCCTTATACTTAAACCAGAAACACTCATTTGTCACTCAAATTAGAGAATACACCAAAACCACACATAACATAATAAAAGTATAAAACACAAATACAACACACACAAAAAGAAACGTATAACTTGGCTGTTAGTTTTGACACCGGGTCCAGTGTGGCTCTCGCGTCATAGGTTCACGTTATACATTGACGTGAGGGAAAAAATCACCCCGTCCGGGTGCTCTAAACGTCTAACATTTTACAAATGGTTATTACACACCGAATAGTATACTTCAAACAAAAATAGCAGAGATAGTTCTTTAGGTTTGATTACATCGCGTAAACAGTGTTACAAAACTACAAAAAGTCTATCCTTACTTGCGATTACACAAACATTCATTAATTAAATTCAAAGACTGTTTTTGTACCAAAAAGTTACATAAATAGTTCATGTTATTTACTTAACAGTCTTAACTTTACAAAACGTAGAAACCCTCCCGAAGCGAAAAGTTGCTCAAATAGTTCATGTCACTTACCTCATTTCATTTACGAAAACCGTTCTAAACTCAAAATTGTATAATTTGTAGATTAACATCTAATTATAACTTAGATTAAGAACATTTTTTATTTCAAAGTATATGACAAATAATAAAGTATTACTCCCTCCGTCCCATATTAAGTGTCCATTTTTGACTTTTTAAAGTCTTTTTTCTTCAACTTTGACCTTAATTATTTCTTCTTATGTTATATGATACTCAATGCAAAATATATGAATGGATAGAGTTTTGAATGTATTTTTCATTGGTATAATTTTCAGTAAGCATTATATAACATAAAGAAAAATATTTACGGTCAAAGTTTATGAAAAAAGAATTCAAAAAGTCAAAAATGGACACTTAATATGGGACGGAGGGAGTATATATAATATATAATATACGTATCTTTACCGGGAAGTATGATTTCCCGGATCGTTTTCTCAATGATTTGAAAAATTGAAACCTCGCTTGATATTGGCAAGGGACCTCGGTCTCCTAGACAATGAGCTCCTGTCCCAGTGACCTAATTAGCCAAGAGTTAGGGTCGAACCCTGGTCTCTTTCTTCAATTGGACCTCTTTGACCGGTCAACTGAGCTTTTGCGGAGGGAGAATGGTGCCATCTGAGCCAAAGTTTAGTACTTAGAATTTATTTGTGTATGTTTAAAATATTTTATAAGTAAAAAATCAAAACTGATATAAACGAGATATGCGAGACAATTATACAATTTATATGCATAAATAATTAAAATCTTGATGTATTGCGACTTATATCAAAACACATTTAACTAAGATTTATACAAAAACTCAAACGAGGGTGTGCACACACGTGAAACATGCATAACATGTATATAATGTGTATAATCGTGAATACCAAATCTAAACAACTTTAAGATTAACCAATAAATTTAATTTAAGTTAGCGAAATGCACACACAAGTTGTACTCGTAAAAATAGAGGTGGTAATTTTTTATATTACATGAAATTCGACATGAAAAAGATTGAAGGTTTTCAATATTGTATTGTTCGTATGGGTTAAAGAGATTGATGATCTACCAACCCGTTTTACCTTGTTAACTTTTTTGGCTAACCCTAGTTATCACGGGGTTTGAACTCATTGTCACACAAACTCAAACCAGGTAAAGCTTTTTATTTTCAGAAGGTTTGCGTGTCCACTTCAAAGTTATTTGCACATAACAGGAATTGAACTTGAGACTTCACACATTTTATAGTGATTGTCACAAGCTTTTTTGTCGCTAGGCCATCCTTTAGTAGTTTTTACCTTGTTAACTTGTGTAACACGGCTGAACCATCAATGCATTTAAGAAAACAAGTTAACTGAGTTGTGTTCGGTTAAATGTAAATAAGTTAGGGTGAAGAAACCTGACCAAACTTTTTTAAGCATGTCATATTTGAGTTAGAGTTTTTTTTTACTAGTCAACTTGAACAGACACAAAAAGCCACCCTTATGTAAAATGTTGTCGTCTCATCATTTTATGCAGTGGAATTGAAAGAAAGATATGATCCTTTTGTAAGCAAGCAGTGTAAATTGTAACCACAACAACAATATTTAAAGAATGTAAACAAAACATAAGATTTTTAATCTTTTTGATGGTTAAATCGATATATTTAAGTATAAAAATGATATCAAAATATTCTAGTAATATATAAAGAATTATTACTCCATGATGTTGAGAATTTTGTTTGATTATATATATACTTTATCAAAATAGTACACTATATAAGAAATCTCAGTGGGTATGCCCACGAGTCATCATCTCTTAGTTGTCAATGGGATCACAATGAATGTACCATTTTTCTCATTTTCCGTATGAATTTGATACTAGTTGTACAATGTAGCCATAATTGTAGAGTGATTTTTGGGTCGGTTGTATATTGGTCCCGGGTACCCCTATTGGTACCCCCCTGGCCCATAAATAGTGCCAAAAAGGTACAAAAGATTCCTTTTGTACCTCTCTTTTTACAGTGCAACGCAGTTTTTTATCAGTTTATGTTCCGTAATTTTTGACAGTTTCATACTTTTGACCTGTTAAACTTTATATTTTTCGTTCCGTTTTTTCCGTGTCACAGTTTTATAACATATACAAAATTATAAAAATAAAATACAAAAAAAAACCGGAAAAAACCAGGGGGGGTACAAATGGTGATTTAGGGGGTACATATATCATAAGCCATTGGTCCCACAAGTCTATCTATAGTGTTCATTTTTTTTGTTCGAATCGATGTGTTATTAGACTGTTAGGACTACATGAAACTCGATGTGCGTGACGGCTATAATACGATGTTTTTGCCGTTTTAGTCGTACATGTTTTTTTTCTGTCACATTTGGGTGATGCTCTCTGCTCACGAGTTTCGAAATGAAATAAAAGAAGAGAAAGACATAAAAATAGGCAGAATGGAAGAGGAGTGGAATGGTATTTGTATATCTATGTTTCTGAGCTATGAGAGAAAAGAAAATATAGTTAATTTATGATTTACTCGTAACAATTATACCATTTGTTTGTTATATATAAAAAAATTATGTTTTATATTAGGTCATACGTGTAAAGATTAAATGATAAATAAAAGTAAAATAAGAAGTAGGCACAGCCGCACATTATTTTCTTCATTTGAAATGTGTGGCTACAAACATTTCTCATTCTTCTTATTTTATTTTTTCTTCGTAGTGGATTCATTCCCTATGTCATGTTAGAAGCTTCCTAATATAACTTGTTAATAAATTATCATATTTTTAAGAAAAAGTTTTAGAGATAAATTTAGCCAAATTTACTCTCTTCTTCTTTTCTCCACTTTAAAAAAAACTCAGGAACACAAATTTATTTTGTCGTCTTCCTAATTTTTTTCTCTTCTTCCTAAAATAAAACTCAAGAACGCAGTAGTTTTTTTAGTATTGTTAGTCGATTTAGAATTGTCACGTGGTGGTGTTTTCTTTGGGCTTGTTTGAACTCTAAAGCGTGATTCTTAGTTTTTGAGTCTTTGAGGTGTTGTCTCATGTCTTGTCGTGGCGTGTTAAGGTGTTGTGTTGTTTGTCAATATAAAATTGTCTCATGATGGTGTTATATGTGGGTCGGTATGTGGTGTGATACTTAGTTTTTAAGGTGTTGTCTCATGTGTTGTCGCGACGTGTTTATGGTGTTGCATTATTTTAGAGCTCTAAGTATGGTGAGTCATGGCTCAAGCCATCCTCGAAAACGTCTCCCGATGGCGTCACACCCCACCTTGCGTTTTCGAGTTCTGAGCCGTCCACGTGCTCAGATGGTTCGGAAACTCTCACTTGCGGCAGCCAGGACCACACCATGCGTCGCGTTATTGAGGGAGGGGTGTTTTCGGTATTATGGGATTTTCTGGTGTTACGGGAAAAAGTCGCACGACTTTGAGCTTGACAGCTAACCTCCTTCCTAGTGTCTCTAATCCATTTTGGTTGGATGGTCTTTCTATAATCTTATTAGTTTTTTTTTTTCATGCGACAGTTAAGAGAACAGCGTAAAACTATTGGACATACACAAATACTATTCATTGCAAAAAGAAAATCGATTTTTGTTACCATGGCCAAAACTAGTGTCGTGCATCTTTTTAGTGTTATAATCATGTTTCCCTTAGAATATATGGACAAAGTGAGGACAAATAGAATGTGTACAGTAATGCCAAGATTTTAAGAAGAAAACGGAGGTTATTTACTCCAGATTTTATATAATTTTATGTAGTGTTGTGTAAAGATTGTTAGTGATAAAACCAATTCGAGATAACCTAGTGGCAAAAGCTTCTTGACTAATCATTAAAAGTGTGAAAGGCTTTGAGTTCAATTCCTTGTAGGTGGAGAAAACCTCCAGGTTCGAACAGTTGGAGGATGTGCGTCGATTTCAAAGATCTAAACAAAGCATGCCCAAAAGATGGTTATCCGCTACCGGAGATAGACTAGAAGGTGGAATCCTTGTGCGGATTCCCTTTCAAATGCTTTTTAGACGCATATAAAGGCTATCATCAAATACAAATGGTAAAGGAAGATGAAGAAAAAACCACATTCATCACAAGCCAAGGAATATTCTGCTATATGAAAATGTCTTTTGGTCTGAGGAATGCTGGGGCAACCTATCAACGTGTAGTGAATATTCTGCTATACGAAAATCACTATTTAGATTCACAACTATTCATTAGTAGCCATAAAATGCTAATATTTATTTTAATTTTGGTGACAACCCATGTATTACACGAGTTTTAAACTAATAAATGTTTAAAGCAAATGATGATAAGGTTGCTAACTAACTACAGAGTAAATGACAACAAGATACAATTGCTTACAAATTTGTTTAAAAAAAACCAATGTATTATCAACATCTAATTACACGCTTAATTACGTCAAATTAAAATAAAACAAATTAGAGCATCCACAATGGCTCAAATGATTAAAAGGTTTTCACTGGTCCTAAAAGCTTTTCAAAGTAGTTTTTTGAAAAGTTTTTTATCATAAGTTGATAAACCTCAAATCTTTCTCAAAAGCTGTTAGTTACTCCCTCCGTCTCAAAATTATTGTCCCCTATTGATTTTTCAAGTCTTTTTCTTTCTACTTTGACCGTAAATATTTTTGTTTGTGTTATATAATACTTAATAAAAAGTATATGAATTGATTGGTTTTTAAATGTATTTACGTAGTTATGATTTTCATCAAGCATTATATAACACAAACAAAAATATTTACGGTCAAAGTTGAAAGAAAAAGACTTAAAAAGTCAATATGGGACAATAATTTTGGGGAGGGGGGAGTAATAAATATAGTGTGCATTAAATGCATGAAATCTTTAGGCTACCCGTTATAAAGAGGTCGACCGACTCGGTCGACCTCGGTCCCGGTCGGTCGCCTCTATAGTGGTATACTCGGTCGACCGACTTTCTTGGTCCTTGTCGTTCGTCCTCCCGACCGGTAGTCGAGAAAATCCTTGTCTCCTTTTTTTGTCTGTGTTTATGTGTGTGTTTGTGTGTGTTGTGAAACTCTGATTGAAGAAGATGCATTTGTGAAAGAAAAACAAAAGCTTAAATGTTTATAGTGGGTCATGGCCCATGGTATAAACCATATGTTTTTTTATTATGAAAAATTTGTTTTAACTTTTTTTTAAAAATATTTTTGATATCTCATATTTATCATGTATCATGATTAAATATTTTTTTTTATCATTTTTATTTTCATTTTATCTGTGTCATTTATATGGTGTGAGGTCGAACCAAGGTCTGATTACAGGACTCGCTCACTTTATGCTTGGGAAAGTAAAAGCCATGCATTTGGTACATCACATACACAATTCTTAAAGATATGATGCAGCCTTGAGACTTATCCTTAGGAACGAGTAACCAGTGCCATGATCTGCTTTGGAAAACTTAGTTGTATTCTCTGGTGCAATAATTATTACTCGAAGTGGTTAAGTCCTAATAGCACGAGTTTTAAGTAGAACAAATATATAATGGTGAAATCATTGGTTAAGTAACAATGTTTGAGGACCGGAGTTCCTTAACACTCACAAAATAAGATTTTATAGATTTTTGACAATTGCCATTAAATGGTCCACTGCCTAATACTTTGTAATTAGGGGTATTGTTTTTCTTTTTTGCAAGATTTAGCATAACTGACACTTTTTTTAAAGTTGAGTTGTGCCTTCTTTGACTGCATCTTTAGATTATTTTACAATGACAAAAATGTATACCTTGAACAGTAGTATATAACAGCAGCAACTAATTTAACTTTCATATAAACAATATTTCAGTGGTAAGCCAGCTAGCTATGCTAAAAAAAGAATTGCAAGAAGGATAACTGATCTCTTTCATATATACCATGTTCACTTTTAAATGTTTGGTTGTACAGCTCAAGATACGGCAGAGAAGAAGGGCTTGCCAATTTAGAGAAAGCGGGTATGCTATAAGCTCCAGAGCGTTTCACCCTCGATCACAACCCAATAGACATGATGTGGGGTGAGATTTTTAGAACATGTCGTTCTTTGTGGTCGTTTTCTGTGTGCTATTGAAAACTGTAGGCTCCTATAAATGTTTTGTAATTAGAGTCACACCATAGTTTCAGGCAGTGGTCATGTTATTTTTGCTCGAGTCATGGCACATTACAAATGATGACCCCATCATCCGATTATCCTAATGCTTTAGTTACCAGGTGTATGTTTTACATTTCATGTTATGGGCCATGGCTACATAAACACCATCTGCTCATAGTTGTTGTTGGTTTTTATTGGTTCGATTGTACTGAAAAGCTTGATTCATATAGGGTATACACCGTTTAGCCCCGCGCTCCGCAGCGAAGCGCGGGCTACAGACCTGGTTTGAAGGACTTGGTAAAAGTAACGGCCCAAACATTATTATTCTCCACGAAAGAAAGCCTTTTGAGAATCCCAGCCTCTATTTAAAGTACAACCATACTTGCACAAGGTACAATCATAACCATCAGTTGCACCAAATACAAGGTTGTTTCACACTCTTCCATTCCATGAGCCGCCCATAGATAAATACAATAGCTCAAGATTTTATTTTACATTGCCTACAAAAAAAAATGTCAAATGGGCCGGCCCAAGTTGGGAGCCCAACTACCAGCCCACTGTGATACGACGTCGTATCAAATGAGCTTTTAAATTTATTTTATTTTTTTTCTCTTTTTTTTATTTTGTACTGTTGATTTTTTCGTCTCATGTTTAATAGTTTGTTTTTTTTATAGGGGTTTATTGTTGGGGTCTCAAGTCGCGAGTATTTTTTTTATCTAATAAGTCAATACTTTTGTATATTTTTTTCTTTTTTCGCCGAGCGATTTTTTTACATGAACCTTAAAAAAAAACCAAATGGGCCGGCCCAAGTTGGGAGCCCAACTACCAGCCCACTTTGATACGACGTCGTATCAAATGAGCTTTGAGTATAATCAAATATTCTATGGAGCAAACATTTGACCACTATTCGCCAAGTTTGACTTGGGCTCTACTTTGGCCCAGCTCAAGTCTTTTTTTTTTTTAAGTTTAGTCAAACATCTAGCCCAACTTTTTTTTTTTGCTCTACTTTGGCCCGGCCCAAGTAGTTTTTTTTTTTTAAGTTTAGTCCAACATCTAGCCCAACTTTTTTTCCCCTTTTTCCGCATGGTTACTTTTCATCGGCCCAAAAAAAAACTTTATAATCCCTCCCACCCCCACTTCTTTCGCTAAAAATAAGAAGGAAAAAAAAATTTACGAGACGTGCTTTTATTTTTAACTATTTACAACTTTCTATCGGCCTGGGTCAAAAAAAAAATTCTCCTTTATTAAAAAAAAACCCTATTAACTACAAACATGCGTGATGTCTTTAAGACCGTAAAAATAAATCCGCACAAAAATACCATAAGTAAGTAAAAATGCGCCGCAGTAACGCGCGATTATCATTTAATATGAGAAAAAAAACTATTAAAAATGAGACCGAAAAAATAAACCCAAACAAAAAAAAGCCCCGCAACAACGCGCGAAAAATTAACGCCCGCAGCAACGCGCGGGTAATCTTGCTTGTTATATATATAATCATTTGAGAAGGGTTGACTTACTATTCATTTAAGCACTGTAGCTACATTGCTACAGTGCTGGGCCAAAAAAAGCCCAAAAATTTGGGCCGGCTCTATTTTTTATTTTTATTTTTAATTTGTTGGCACAAAATAAGGAGGAAAAAAATGTTACAAAAGTAAACGTCGCATGTGATACCCCATCTCCGTTCTTCCTTCATTCGAAACAAAGAGTGTGGGCCATTAAGATTGACAAGTTAGCTATGGGTTATCGTGATTGGCTATTGGTGTGCTTATAGGGCTCGGTATGATGAGTCATGTTAGTACTCTAGTATGCATCCATCTGTCCCCACTTTAACTGTGGTCATTTACCTCAATGACGCGCTGTATAGTTGGTATGGAGGTGAATAGAGCGTGACCGTACCAATATCGATATCCATATTATCTATATAATCAAACTCATTTAAAACGTCGTCGTATTTGGAGCACTGCTACAGTCGGCCCACTGGGCTTTCAGTTTGAGCCGGCTCATTTAGTTTTTTTTCTTTTCTTTTGAGTAAGCAATGTAAAAAAAAATTGTTCGACACAAAATAAGAAAAAAAGATTACAAAATTACTGATTTATTCAGATAAAAAAATACCAGCGACATGAGCCCAAACATATAAGCCAATATACAAAAAACAAACTATTAAACATGAGACCGAAAAAATGTACACGCACAAAATAAGGATCTATATAATCAAAACTCATTTGAACGTCGTCGTATTTGGAGGCACTGCTACAGTGCGTGCTACAGTAGTCGGCCCAATGGGATCCCAGTTTGGGTCGGCCCATTTGGTTTTTTTTCTTTCTTTTGAGTAGGCATTGTAACAAAATATTATTCGGCACAAAATAGGAAAAAAAGATTACAAAATACTGATTTATTCAGATAAAAAATATTCGCGACATGAGCCAAAACACATAAGCCCATACACAAAAAACAAACTACTAAACATGAGACCGAAAAAATGCACACGCACAAAATAAGTAAAAAAAAATAATAAATAACGGCCCGCTCCAACGCGCGGGCACAAAATAGGAAAAAAATTATAAAAGTACTGATTTATTTAGATCAAAAAATGCCCGCGATATGAGGCCCAACAAATACGCCCATATAAAAAACTAATAAACATGACACCGAAAAAAATAAACCCGCACAAAAAAATAGAAAAAAAATTAACGCAAAAATAAACCCGCACTACTAAACATGAGACCGAAAAAATAAACACGCACAAAATACAATAAAAAAATGTCCTGCAGTAACGCGCGATTGTCATTTAAAGCACACGTAATCCCATAAAATTATATTTTAAAAAAAGAAACCTTTAAACATGAGGCCCAACACATGAACACATATAAGAAAAAAACAAACTCTTAAACATGAGGCCGAAAAAATAAACCCGCATAAAATAGAAAAAAAAATAATGCCCCGCAACAGCGTGCGAAAAATTAACGACCCACAGCAACGCGCGGGTAATCTTGCTTGTTAATATTTATTCAAGTAACTATATCTATATTCACGTTTAACCCATACGGGTAAATAGATAATCGTCATATAAGTTAGAGATTAGGTTAGGATGTGTGATCTTAAATATCTTTCTTAAATCGTAGTATTTTAATTTTTTATGTGTCTGGGTATCACGGAATCTTTAAGGGGATAATTCAAGAAAAACACTTTGATTCTAGGCACAAGAGATCAAAGCAAGAACATAGAGAAATTGTCTGTTTTTCGTATGTTAGATGAGACCAGATATGTTTGTTATATAACAAACAGTTAAGGCGGGTAAGCCGGTTAAAGTTGGTTAATTCCCAACAGTCACGACTCTTCACCAACAGACATGTTGGTTGGGTTTTGACGGGAAAATAAGGTAATTTCCTTAAGGAAAAAGATCCTCTAAAGTTCATTTAAACTTTAGATGTAAAGTTCTCACACATAGATAATATCGGGGCCTACTGCGAGACCCGATTTTCTTTATCTTGGTGAGGGAACTTTACCTCTAAAGTTCAAATGAACTTTAGAGGATCCTTATCCTTTCCTTAATACCGATTCATGAAAATTCATTTTACCGGCACCCCAGCAAGGGTCTCTGTCCCTTGACCCCGCAAAGGGGCGCAACCCCCTTGACCCATGCATTTTTGTCATGGTCGAGTTCATATTAGCTCAACGAGTATGCACTCCATACTTTCCTAACTCGTATCCGAGCAGAATATGAAATCTCATCGGTTTTAAATAAATCGCAATTACCTAAAATAGTTGATGACACTATAATCACCAACCAGATATATAAGAAAAAATCACTCATCAAAAATTACTTATTTTTATTGAAATAAAACGTAAATTCAATGTTACCGAATACAATGTATAACACTTAACCATAATGAACGACATTTAGGGGGGTGTTTCTTTTTCCTTTGTTATCACTTAATGAGTGGGCTCAATCACTTGTTTCATCTTAATGGTAGGGTCACAAAAATCTCACTCTCTCAAATAAGTGGCTCATAAATGATACTTCCAAATAACTTAATTCATAAAAAGAAAAGAAACAAGCCCTTCTTATGGTCTTAGGTTTTACTTTGGCAACAAAAAGTTGCTGGTAACTTTGGATCACTAAAATAAAACCGAGATATATTAGTTTTAAAAAGGTAACTAAGTTTTATAAAAAGAAAAAGAAATTAAACTAACTAGTCATTTAAGACTAGGGTTAATGGCATGTAATAGCAACGTACTTTTCAATTTGAGCCGTTATCAGATACGAACTTTAAAAAGTATCACAATACCCATCCAACTTTCAAAATTTGTGCTATTATCATACTTTTGATGACGTGTCATGTTATAAATGGTGCCACGTGTCAGACTTTCAGGTATGCCACGTCATTGCCACGTCATTGCCACATCATCAAAAGTATGATAATAGCACAAATTTTGAAAGTTGGATGGGTATTGTGATACTTTTTAAAGTTCGTATCTGATAACGGCTCAAATTGGAAAGTACGTTGCTATTATATGCCATTAACCCTTAAGACTATGCTCAATGGTCACCAAAGTTACCAATTTTATATCATATAACAATCCGAAATTTTCTTCAATGAAATATCTACTTATTATATTATGATCATATTTGTACGGGAAAAATTTTCGCTTTATTACATTCTATTATGTAACATTGTTTACATAGCAAACTAAACAAGTTCACACAACATACCTATGCTATATATATCTATGATTATATCATGTAAACCTCTCAATATGTCAAGTTAATATCTTAATATCATTTTTACCAAGTACATTAACCATTTAATGTACTTTTCAAAACGTTATATCAAAACAAGCATTAAACATTAACGTTTACATCAAAACCCTAATTATATGTAATGTATACATATAAAATCAATGTATAATTATTCAAAGCATGTGTACAAGTATTAATGCACAACATTTGAATATCTTTTCCCTTCTAAATCAAGTTACAACTTTCTAAAGCCCAATGTACAAGTCAATTGTGTATGAAATACAAACTAGGTCGTTTTACCTCCTAAATCATGTTTATATCTTACCACCACTTTAACACAAAGTACAAACACCCAATTCACAACTTCTAAACCCTAATCCTAAAACCCTAATTCATCTAACCCTAAACCAAAATCATAAAACCATAGCAAATCCGTTACACCCTTAAACTAATTCATAGTTTTCAAGAAATCTGATCGGTTGATAAAACATAGGAACTGAGAAAAATCAATAGGTTCTGGATATTAAGTGAAAATACTAAGTTGTAGCCATATGTCTTGTGATCATTTTTCCGGTTGACTCAATCCGATTCGACGTCGGATGAATTAGTTATAGCCGAAATGGCAAAGGTGCGCAAATTCTGCACACCTGTAGTAAACGGCTATTATCTCTAAATTTTTGTATAGTAACCCCTAAATATGTAAAACTAAAAGTTGTAGAGGACTCAAATATCTAACCATGCTCACTGGTTTGAGCTTCATCGGAGTTACGGTTTGTAAATGGCAACCATTTTACCGAGACTGATGTTGGCTGTCCAAAAACAGCCATGTATAAATCAAACCAAACACCCCTAAAACGTCTAGAACCACCATGATATCATCACACCCTCACCCTAGCACCTCCATGACATCTCCATAGCAGCTTACAAGTACCTCAAACACATTCCATGGCCACCAAGAAGCTACATCATCACCTTGTTGTTTCATTTCTAGCCAAACACACAAACACCCCAAAATCCTTCCACCTTTCAATCCTAGCTAGTTCTAGCTTGTAAGACTCACCTCCTAGCTGCTAATAGTCACCCTCTACATGTCCTAACACTTGTCTACCAAGGAAACTTGGTCCTTAAGTGTTTCAAGTACTATAAATAGGCATACATACATGTTCTTTCAAATCATCCCCCACATCTCATCTCATACCTACAAATGGAATTCTAACGCTTCCATAGCAGCAATAGAAGATCAAGAGAGGTCCCTAAGCTCAGAATAGAAACCAAGAAGCAAGAAAAACGAAGCCTTGAAGTCGTTACTAGGCGTACGAACCCGAAAACCCCATTTCGACCAATTCTAGCTCAAGTAAGCCTAAGATCTTGTCCTATAAGCTTATAATCTGTATATGAATGTTCATAATACTCTTAAGATCATGTATGAACTCTTGTTTGAAGCTTTGAATCCTCAAACCCATGTGTTTTTGATAAAAACCCTAAAAACGACCCGTTTTGATTTTCTAACTAACGAATACGTTTTATAAACTTTTGTTACGTTAAAACATCTTATTTTTGCTTATTTTAATAAGCTATAACCTGCAAATATTATTTAGAGTCTTAAAATAAGCTTGAATGGTATTTTGGACTTGTTTTGTAAATATTTTCCATGCAAGGGGTATATATTGTAACTTTCTGAAACTTATAACTAAAGGGGCTAAAAATGTCATTATTCTAAAGTTATAACTATAAGGACCTATTTTGCCAAGTTTCAAAGTTAAAGGTTTAAATTATATATACTTTATATATAAAGGACTAAAGTTGTAAAAGTTTATAAACCAAGGGTATATATTGCCATTTTTGCAAACTTGAAAATATAAAATATAATATTTTTATATAAATTATAAAAATATATATTAATATTATAAAACTCAATTTTATTAAAACCCGACACATTTATCGTTATTAATCATAAATCGACGCATTATTTCGAAGAAACTTAAAAATCTTATCGTATCACGTTACTAGGGAGCTTCATGTAAGGGGTTTCATTTGGGTATACGTTTTGACGAGTTTGCTGGATTTACGATTTAAAGTGTCCTGGCTCCTCAAACGTTTACTACATGACCTCTGAATTATGATGGCCCGAACAGTGATACAATATTTCCATAATAAATCCAATCAAAGTGATATTTCATTATGACATAAAACATATCCAATCAAACTAAGACTTGACATATTACCCCAGGTTGCGTGACGAAGCCGTTACTTTCACTTGATATACTTTTGCCATCAATCAGATTTCCCTGTACTGATAAGGTGAGTTCATAGCCTCGCATTCAATCTTTTAAATGTTTTATAAACCCGCGAGGGGGATACATGCTCAATTGTTTTAAGTACTTAAAACCGATATGGTGAAGTTCATAACCTCGCCTTTACCTATTTACATGTTTTATAAACCCGCGAAGGGGATACATGCTTAAACCATGAATACAAGTGTTTTCCAACTGTATGCTTTCAAGTATATATAGGAATCTTATATATATATAGCAAGGATAGACAACACGTAAGCACAGATAGAGGCACATAGGATCACATACTGGTTATAGACCAGACCTAGTATAACTACCTGGTTCTCTATAACCTTGGCTCTGATTACCAATCTGTCACACCCCCAGACGGGGCCTGGACGGAATACGTGTCCGAGGGCGTGACGTCATAACAATCCGAACACAAAGCAATAAAGAACGACCACTAATCATGGACGTTTGAAAAAAAGTTGTACTCGTTGCATAAAGAAAATTAATTTAAGTTTTACAACCGATCATATGAAAGTTAAATGTAGCGGAAGCATAACAAAGTTTGATAATGACAACGAGTATATAAATAGATAAGTCTTGAAATCGGCGAAGTCACATAGCACATAGACTCCATTTAGCATCAAGAATCAAGCCAAGCTAAGCACCTGAGAAAACATGTTTAAAACGTCAACATAATGTTGGTGAATTCATAGGTTTAAGTTAGTACAAGAGTGGACCACAAGATTTCAAAACGTATGCGACTACTATAACAGATACAACATCACATAAAAAGTATTTACTGCTGCGCTAAGCTCATGACACCGATGCTAATAACAATAGGGCATATCATATCATGCCACATAGTATTCCTGCCCTTAACTGGTGTCCCAAACCAAAGACCACCACAACGCACAATCGACATGACATATATCTGTTTGTTCGCAGCTAATTTAGAACCAAACCAGATAGGGGTAATTAGTCCCAATAGATCTATTTATTCATTCGTGTTGGGAATTATGCATTCATGACTTAGTACCGTTAGTTATATTACTTAGTACCGCTAGTTGTAATTTGTACTGACAGTACAAAATAGTTAGTACTGATCAAGATAGTTTGTACCGTTAGTATAAAGTAGTTAGTACCGTTTATGAGATATGCATGAGATATCTTAGGAAAGGATATGCATGATATTTATACGT
>BQNB010054684.1:0-39439 GCA_026074375.1 Tanacetum coccineum | reverse complement strand
GAATTTTACGATTAATAATTTGTAAACGTTTAATTTTATCGTAAACATTTTTACATTTTGTTATTATCAAAACGTTGAGTGGTCAAAAAATATAAATAACGTTTTTGACATTATTTGAATTAACAGTATTTTTAAGCACTTTTAATCTCGTAGCATGTTATTTTGTAAAAAAGAAGACAAGTACGTCCTAATTCTCCATCCCGCACTTAAATTATACAACATCCTCGTTGTATAGATAAAACAATTAATAATAAGGGAAAATAGAATTAGAACGAAAAACCCCCTGATGATTTGCTCGTGATGATTCTCCAAGATGAGTTCTTGAGCAATAAGTGTGTTGACTAGGGCTTCAGAATGCCCGGGTAAGTTCAACACATGTCTTTTTCAGAATATACCATATTATAGTTTCAGCAAGGTACTGCATAAAAGATTAGAAGACAAGTGCAATTTCTATCTCGCTATAATGGTACAAGAAAACAATTAAACACACAACTGTACAGGGATCAATACACCGTATCCCAAATCCTAGGATACGCCGTATGGTTCCTGTAAAAATAATTAAATACTGGAAATTAAATATTAAGTTTTAAAAACTGCCAGACACGTCTATACGCCGTATCCAGAGGGTTTCGATACGCCGTATAGAGTGTCTGGGAAGACAGACTCGTGCAGCAAACAATTAAAGTTCAACAAACAATTAAAATGACAGGGTTGTCTCCTAGGAAGCACTTTTGTTTCAGTTGGTCTTTAAGTTCGACCTTTTTCCTTGTTTTCATACACATTTACCATTGATGTTGTGGTGCATTATGTTTTCCATAAACTAATAGTCCTGCGATGCTGAACTTACCGCCAGTCTTGATTCTATCACACACAAGTAAACCAAAAAAATCATATCATCATATTTTAAAAACATAATGGTAGTCAAGTTTCATCAATATACAGTACAAGTCCACAAAACATGCTAATAATCAAGAGAGTAAGGGGGAGAGATCAAGGATCGGGCTGGTCATCGGTATGAGGGGCTGCGGAGGTGCTGGTATCGCCTATCCTGGGTCTGACACGCCTCTGGTAGGGCATCCGTGAGCTACCGACAAGGGTGATATCGAATGCCTGATAGGTATGGCTACTGGCGTCCATGAGCTGTGTCATGCAACTGATCAGCCAGGTGGAGACTCTAGACTACTCGGTAGTAAAGCTCTCAACAACTCCTCGCAAGCCCACAACATCACGTCGTAAATCACGCATCTGCTCCTCGATCCTCTCAATCCTCTGTGGAATAGTCCAGGGCTGAGGAGCGGGTGTATGCGGCGGAGGTGCCTCTGCTAGTGCTGGAACATCCTGAGCACCCTTGTTGACTGCCGGACCATCCTCATCGGCCTCATGGGCACCAGCCGTAGCAACCTGCTACCTCTTTGGTCCTGAAGCTACCCAAGCCCATGCATCACCAAACCTCAAACAGATGTTGAGCCTCCTAAGCTTATGTAAGTCTATCAACGGGATCTCTCGGGTAACTACCTGCGATCCTCTCAATCCCTCATCACTGACAAGTCCAAAATGCATAGCCAGACGACCAATGAAGTACCCTCCTGACAACCTGGCCCTGCGTTTCCTCCCCTCAGCATGCCTAAATAGATACTACGCTAATAGATGTGGGACTTTAGTAGTCCCTCGGTCCATGCTGCGGAGATAGAAGAGATCAACATCGGTCACCTTCTCAGGTACCTGCCCTCTACCAGAAATACTGTAAGCTATCATCTTGTGGCACAGTCTCCTCACAGAGTCTCGAATAAGAACATAAGAAGAGGCGGGCCCTAAGAAGTCTCTGTCAGACGAGATCTCAATCCAATAATCCCTAAGACCCCCCTTTGTTAGGGATCAATCTATCACTACCATCCTAGTAGGCTCTAAACCCAGCCCCTGCTATCTCCTGCTTAGTGTGTAATCCCAATGCCATAATAAACTGTCTCTATGTCATCCTCCTCCTAACACATCCTAGCTGAAAACATGGTATATCATCAACATCCAGTCCCATCTCTGTATCACTCACCCTGCAAGTGCTGAGAAACTCCAAAATGAACTCGTTTCTTCCTTTTTGTCATTAGCGACAAAGTTCTTTCGGGTAGCGGTGATGTAATTGTTTGGTCCCCCTATAGTAGTTTCTTTGTCAATCGGTTTCCTGAAATTAAGCACAAATAATCAATAGGGTGTGCCCTTGGAGAAGGGAACACATAAAACAGGAAATCAAAAACAAAAAATTACTACTTTTACTGTATCAGATGACAGATACGCCGTATTCAATTGATGTGAATACACCGTATAGGTCTGTTGAATGCCAGTACGCCGTATAGAGTTTACGGAATACGCTGTATTATTGGAAAACAGATACGCCGTTTAGACAGTAAAACTCAATACGTTGTCCTGAATAGAAGGTTTGATACGTCGTATCAAACTGGTGGATACGGCGTATCAGGAGATTAGTCAGAACAGAATACTATTTAAAAAACAATTAAATGCGAGAATTTAAACAAACAATTTAAGCACACAATGCGAATAAATACAAACAAAATTTAAATAATTAGATTACTCTAAACTAAATTAATTAATGGTTAGAAATACTAATAAGAATAAGTTTTAATTAATTCATTCCCTAGCAGCGGCGCCAAATACCTGATGTGCTGTCGTGTAGGGTCAATTATTTGATTATCAAGTTTTAAAATTATATTTAGCCGACAAACCTAAAACAACACTTTAACAAGCAGTGTACCCGGTCAAGATTGAGGCTGTTTGCTGGTAGTGGGTGTCGAACACTAGAATGATACATTAATCTATATTCTATAGTATTTAATTTGTTCTATTTATCTGGTTAACCTATGCATATGTACGTTGTCTAATGATATGGGGGTTTTCAGCCTGACAGACTGGCATAGGTTTGGTGGAAACAAATATAAATTCAATACATAATAAACACAAAAGAAGAAATCCAGAAGATAGAAAAGCGGTACAAGCCAAATGATAGAAAACTGTATTAGCCATATTAAATCGGTTCAATGTTGGTTGTTTGTTTTTAGTGCAATGATTTACTTATCTCAAAGCGGCATATCATTCTTAAGACGTAGGCGGTCATCATCCTAAGACTTGACACAACTATCTGATCAACAATTAACGCATCCGCAGTAAAGCATCATTTAGTTAAATTATAATCTATCTAAGGGAATTAAAGCAGTGGTGATCCTGTTAAAACCCTAGCCCAACGGGACTTTACCCACTTATTGTTTGACGGTGTTTTATATACTGGTAGTCTATTATTCAAATCTTAATCAGTTAAATAAGAGCATGATTGCTGAAACATAAACGGGTCACCTACCGGTCTAACCAAGCTCATAATTCAAAGACAAAGACAAAGCGTTATTTGTGATCCTATAGGTCCAGTAATATAAAGCACTATATGGAGAGCTATCCCAGTATCTAGATATTTTTAGGGTATCACTAGGGACCTAGTGAATGATGGTTCGCATATTCAAACACATAAACAAGTATGAGGTGATAAACATAATTAAACAATCAACGATTAATTAAAAAATCAATTTTAAAACAAACCAAACATTGAACTTTCATTAAGATGGCTAATACCCAAGGGTATTAGCCTACAACCATTGTAATTATATAAGCGTAATCAAACATTGAAAATAGAATGATTAAGAGAGTAAAAATTACACGATGTCTTCTATGGATCTTGATCAATGCTTGACCTTTGTGGCTGATCTTCTCTTTTAAAATTCGTCTTTAATGAGTATGGTATGAGGAATATGATATTGCACACCGAAAACTCGTTTTTGAGTCTTCTATTTATAGTGTCTGAAAAAGACTCGATACGCCGTATCTGGCAAGGTTGATACGGCGTATTGGGCTGGATTCCTTGGAGTGCGCGTTACATTCATAATAAATCTTTGATATTATTCCCAATTTACTTGATTTACTGTATCTTTGAATAGTTATCTTCATGGATACGGCGTATGTAGACAGCATGGATACGCCGTATTGGGAATTGGTCAAACGCGTTTTCTTGTGAAGTCTTGGCGCTGATACGCCGTATTGGTGAAAATTCAGCAATCTTCAAATATCTTTGTTTTAGCTCCAAATTATGCGCCTTTTAGCCTGTCTTCACAAAACACTCCTGAATTACTGCATTTATCAACTTTAAAGCAATTAAGTACCAAATAATGCAATAATTATATAAAAGTGGGCAAAATAGATGGGATAAATGACATAATAAAGTGACGTTGTTTGATGTCATCACACATACGAGAGATATTTACACTCAAATGTTTATTAAACAAGAGCAAGAAAAGAAGATACAAATAATCCTTGGTGAAAAAAGGAATCAATGATTAAGGAGGCTAGGGATACTCCTCAATACATGACATATTCTTCTATGTGAGCTAAAATACAACTATCCCCATAAACTTATATCATTATTACTACAACAATTAAGGAGGTTAGGAGATTTCATAATACATGACTAATCTCATTCAATTTGAGCTAAAACTACAACTAGCCTCATAAATTTATATCATAATTATTACACACTAATATTCTAACACATTATGGGTGTGTTTTGCGCGGATTATTTAGGAACATTTAGGAGTAGTAAGCGGTAAGTGTTGTGATCGTTAATGCTTGCTTGGTAAGTAGCAACTAGTTTTATCTATTTTGTCGAAAAGTTCATTTTCTAACGCTTCATGAAGTAACATTTGGGACTTAATACCGTTAAACATTTAAGAGTTTCTTTACATATTATAATTACATCTACAACTACGTTACCACATATTTTTATATAAAAAACTACTACTGCTTACAGCTACCCCTTACGGCAATTGCTTACTTTTATTGCTAACTGCTACGACTATGAAACAAAAATTAGGTAGTAGACTTTAGGATAATAATTAGACTGATCCGCTTCTTATTTGGATGCAATTAAGGGTGATTTAAAGGTATCTTGAGCTTTATGATCGCTAAGTTTTAAAGAAACCGTTAGTTTTACCGTTGGAGGGGCTCCCATGATCAACCTCAGGTGTAAGAAATAGTAAATGATATGGCAAGGTTTTAAGATAAAGATTGAGAGAATTTAGTGTGTGTTATATTAGTTAAAAGAACTTAGCTTTGAACACCAAAATAGCTTGGTATTTATAGTGGTTCTTCCTTTATCGTTATCCACGGATCGCGGGCGATAGAACACGCTATTACCTATTGGGTAATAGCCTGCTTATTTTGTAACTATCACGTCATGCCTCATTATCCGAGTCATTTTGGTGGTACCATTTGACTTTTGGAGTCCTTGGGATCTGTGCATGCACGGGTAACAAACTTTCCCCTTTCCACCTTTTTCAAGGAAAAGCTTGGCCTACACTCTTCTCTGGCATGTCTGTCATTACCTCTTTGGGCGGATCAAGTGATTCCTGACTTAGAATCCACTTAACATTGGATTGTAATGAAGAGTGCTCCGTAAGTCAGATCTTGGACGACGGTGCTATGTTCCGCTTCTGATCTGGGCATAAAGGGAAATACATGTATTACGGCGTCTACTCTTTACATGCATTTCCTTGTTTTGGGGCGTTGATCTCCCCTTTTATTTGATGAGTAATTGATAGGGCGTCTTTCACCCTATACGTCATCATGTCCCTCCAGTCTAGTTTGATTGTAGTCTTGTACACAAATCTATCTAGACTCTGAGCCTTTGGAATGTCGGTAAGACTTGCATATGTTCTTCGAAGTACGTTTTACGCATCCTACACTGGGTAACTAATACCGCTTTCTTTCACGTAGATTTCCTAACTGTTGGGTCTATTGTCGCGCTTATCTGAACCTTTATTTTCCTATCGTCCTAGCCACTCATTTTAGAAGCTTTAATCCTGGCCGCTCGTTGGGAAATGGATCATCGTGTCGCTTCGTGAACCGTTGGATGAAACATTTTGATGTCTACACTCCACCTATATAAAGGTTTCTTTACTTTTACTTTTTTCCTTACGCTTTCTACTATAAAAACTATACCCTAAGTGTTTTTTCTCTCCCAAGTTCTTCTATAGCCACACTCTATCTATCTTTTCTTAGAAATTCAAGGTGCATTACACTTCTTACCATGACCCTTAGTTCTTTTCATTCTACGCTTTCTGCACTAGAGTTTGATACATTCTCCAATAACTATGGGATTGGGGGAGAGTTCGCCCCCGAATTACCGGGGTCGAATGATTTGATTCGTGATTTTCCTGAGGGGAAGATTGGCGTGTATACTCGTTTCTTCGAGTTTATCAATTTTCGTCTTCATTTCCGACTTTCTTTCTAAGTATTTTAGAGTATTTTGGGATACACATTTCTCAACTGATTGTTCTTGGCAGTGTTTTAGAGCCCGGGTTGACCAGGCCGGTCAAACCAGTTAGACCGTGAACTGATCGAGTGACCGAAAACCAGTTTTGACCAAAAACCCGGTTGAACTGCCGGTTAAACCGTAACTCGGTGACTCGAACGGGTCAATTAAAAACCGGTTTTTAAAACATTGGTTCTTGTGGCTTCCCAGATTAGTCATTTTGTGATCAATTGCTGTCTAAATGGTGGAGTCCCTACACTTTACCTTTTTCGTCAGTTTTACCTTGCTACCACCCTTCCTAATGTGTGGATTACTATAGATAAAATACACAAGAAGAGAGATACCATCGTCCCCATCTGCCATACCAGGCCTATAGATTCTGTTAATTGGAGGGATAAATTTTTCTAGGTGAACGCCTCTGTTGCACTTATATCTATGAGTCTGATAATGATATGGTGCTAGAGATCCTCCTTAATGACAACCCTACCTAGATTAGAAAATATCTTGAAGATTTTCTTATTTTGGTTGGGTTAAGTCACATGTGGTATGCGCCCTAGGCTCGTCCTACTTTTTATGATGTCAGGACTAAAGAGGGTAGGTCTTATGATGTTTCAAAGCCTTTTTTCTTTCCTAGTTACTAGCTTGAATTTTGCTGACATCGTTTTGTTTTTATTGCAAAAATGAGGCTCCAAAAACTTTATGAAGGATTCTAATACATTTGATGTCACTTACGGGGAGGAGAAGTTGGAGGAGAACGATACTCCCCTATTAGATAGGACTGCTGACATTATTACTCCTCCATTCGATTATATCATTAGCCTGTTTAATACCACGTCTTTACATGAAGCCTGGGTTGTTGCTCCTCCACCTCTAAAAACTGTTTCCCTAAAGAGAGCCCTTGTTGAGATTCCAGGCGAGGCGGAAGCAAGCTCTGAAAAAGCTCCAGTAATGGTGATTGATAGTAAATCAACACACGTAATAATAAAATATATAATATAATAGAAAATTACCAAACTACCCTTGAGGACAAGGGTGGTAAGGAAAATCTTCTCAATTATATATATAATACGTATATTAACCGGGAAGTATGATTCCCGGGTCGTTATTCCCCAACGATTTATGAAATTGAAACCACGTTTGTTGTTTGGACAATGATTTGAATTGGTAACCAAGATTGATTTGATTATCTATTTCTACGAATTAAAAACAATTAAAATAAGCAAATGATAACAATTAAGCATGAAAACAAATAACGGGAAATCAAACTTTAACTAAAAACGCAAAACGGGAACCCTAAACGGCAGTTAAAAACCCTAAATTTCTAAAATTAAACCTAAATTGAATTTTTCTTTTTAAATAAACTCTAATTGACTAAAAAGTAAGTTTAAAGAAAACTAGAACAAAAACGGAGTTGAAATGAGCTTAAAAACACGAAAAATGTAAACGGGAACGAATCTCGTTCTTTAAAAAATGAAATTTTGCAAATTAAACCCTACGAAAGCAAAACTAATTTTCCTAGAAACTTTACGATAAAAGAAAATTTTCTAAAAAAGAATTATATTTTTTTGATTATTTTTCTATTTTTTATGATTTTTTAAAGTTTTTAATAAAAATAAATGTTTAAAAATACTAAATCAATTATAATAAATTCTAAAAAAAATTACAGAAATAGCTGAACTAAACAGAGCTACATAAGAATATTAAGATTAGTTCATTCTTATCGAATAAGTGTGTATTAAAGCTATAAAACTTATAAAAGCTTAAAATGGGTAAATTGTATTTAAGTAAAAGGATATGCTGGTCTATAACGAAAAAGACCCCAGGGCACGATGGTAGTGGTGTGTGGTGTGAGGCACTTATAAGGGTTGAGGGTGTTGAGGTTGGGGGTTCGAGCCTTGCTCACCCCCGATTTCCACCTTCCCCTTTTTTTTCTTTTTGAAAACTTATAAAAGCAAAGTTTTAGAAAAGCTAAAAATAAACACTTTTAATAAAAGAAACTTTTTATGAAAAGCCATAAATCAGCTGTTAAACAACTTAAAACTAGACAGTTACTACATAACTTTATTTTTGGTTTTTTTTCAAAACTTAAAAAACTACAAGACTAAAAAAAACTAACTTGATGACTAAATAAGCTATGAACAAATGAATTCTAACTTAATAAGCTGATTTAAGTAAAAATTAAGCTAAAACTTAAAAGCAATAAGCTATAAAATCCTAATAAGCACTTAACTAGATTTAGAGCCAAACAGTCCCTGCAGGGACCTTTGAGCTTATTTTTAGATAAGCTCTTGGATCCTTGTGAGGAAATGACTTATGCAAGCTTACTCTACAACTAATAAGCTTCCAAAAACAACTTTTGGAACAATGTTTGAAAATCAATTGCTTATTGAAAAATCCTATTGAAAGCAACTTTAATACTCAGATCATGCTTATTTTTGAAAAGACAAAAGTACTATTTTGCAGGTTAAATTCAGATGACAAAATAAGCTAGAATTTAAAGACTAATTGCAAACTTGCAAACTATGATATATAAGCTACTTCTATGCTGAAAATTAAAACCTAACACTTATTTTAACCTACTGAAAATGAAGCTAGAAAATGACCTTTATGCTTTTTAACACTGCTGATGCAGTTAACATGTATATGCACCAAAGATAAAGATTAGTTAATGCAGACTTGATGAACTAGTTTTAACACTAACAAAACTCAAAACTTAAGCTAATAATACCTAATGCAAACACTAGAAATGATTAGAGCTTATAATGCAAACTAAACCTAACAGACTTGAACATTTACTAGACTAACCTATTAAAACCTAAATAACTTCTAACCTAGCTTATAAAACTACCTTAAACAGACTTATATGAGAGATTAAAAGCAAATTTTAAAGACCAAAAGGCCACAAGCAGTACTAACTTGTAGTTAGTACTGCTGTGTCAAACACTCCTTTAAACATGACAAAATCCATTTAAACTTGTTAAATTGGGATTTAATGAATAAAACTTAGATACCAGATATTAATGAACTTAATAACAACCTAATGAACAGATTTCAATAAGCAAATAAGATCAAATCTATAAACTACAAGCTATTCTATTATGTTTTTGGTTTTTTATGATTTTCAAGACAAAATTAAGAAAACTAAGATCTATACTACTAAAATCAAAAACAGATTATCAATCATGTTTAATAAGCATAATAAGACAAGATTAAGCACAAATAAGCTAGAGATAAGCTAAAAATAAGCAAATGCAAATATTAGGCTAATATACTTGAAATTAAAGAAGAACCTACATAAGCCTTAGCTAAACAAAGGCAATAAAAGGCTCAAAGAGCATTCAACAGCTCTAGCTTATCACAAGGATAAGCTAGTAAGGGTCCCATAAGCTCTTCCAAAATAAGCTTATCATCCAAAAGGCTTAAATCCATTCAGCAAGGGTGTTAAACTGATTTTAATTGTTTAAGTAGATTAGATTACTTATTTAAGCTCAATCCAAGCTTATAGACTCAGAAAGCTTATGAGAAGCTTATCAAATAGTAACATGAGTATTTGAGAGTTTAAGAGCTTAATAGTAAAACAAATTAAGTGTAGGTAAAAACTTATTCTATTAATAAGAGAACTGAGTACAATTTGCTGTAATTGAGAGTGCAATAAGCTGGAAAATGGAAACGGAAATTACATAAGCTACTTATGAAAATTACAATTTTTAAGCTAAAAAAAAAACTAAATAGATGTGTGTGAATGTGAAGGGCTATTTATAGCCTGCAAATGAAGCTTCTAGGACTTGGATCATACTCCTTTCTCCCTTAATCTTGTCCCTTCATTCTTTCTCATCATTGGATGCCTTCTTATCATCGTTGGATTAATTGGGGTGAGCACACGGATTGACAGCGTAGCATTCCGTGTGTCAGACATTGTGCTTCTTTTGCACTTACTTTAATGCAAAATCCCAATCATAAGTGTGTTTCTTTCATGTCCCGCGTGTCACTTCATGTGGGGAATTGACCAATGAGAGCCCTTGTGTGACGTTTTCTTGTGCCAACCTGTCACTTAACACTTGAATTTCATGGCCACGTCCTTAATTGTGATTTGCCCTTTGATTTTGACTCGGGGTAAATCGAAGAAGAAGGTGATAGTATACAAATGATTTCGCGTAAGAATTATAAAAAGGATGTTGTTTGACTTTTTTTTGCCCCGGGGGACAATGGTGTTTCGACTTGGGCTTATCATATGCTTGGGGCATAGGTAAATTAGTTTCGGGCTTGGGTTTTACAAAGAGGATAACTACCGTTATTCATGAAGGAATAGGAAATAAACATGTAAAACATGGTAACGTGAAGTCAAAGATGTCATGAGATATCATGGATAGTATAAACATAAATAATAAGGAATGCCCACGAGCTCATATAATCATACATGTCATAATAATAATGTCGTGAATACATGCATATAATAGAGGGGCTGCCTCAACATGTAATAGAGGGGTGACCTCTTATAATAATATGGGTGGAGGGATCAGCTCCAATGTGATGGGATGTAGAGCACACACCAACCAATCACCATGAACGTGTAAACATGTAAACTAGGATGCACCCATACGCCCCTGAATAATAATGGCCAAACATGAAATATAATCTGGTAACATGAAAAGGGACGCCGCGTGAAATCACTCTCAACGCGAAAGAGTCGTGACACAGGTGCCTCATGTGTCACGGTCATGGTACCTCCATGACTAGGTGGTAAGTCATGTAAATCATGGTCATGCGTATATATAGCTCGGGCAATAGAATAAGTCATGAAATCAAACATGTAAAGGATCATGGCAAAAGACATAAAAATGGGGAAGCATAGCAGTTCTGGGGATGAATCATGAAAAGAAAGAATGTCCTTACTGAAAGGACGGAATATCCGTACCTTATGTCCAGCAGTAACGGAAAGAGATGGATAAGAAGATGGAAGCTACTCCTGCTTAATGCGATCTACATGTTAAAGGACATATATAAGTTACTTGTTCATGATTAAGGTTACTTTCCATTTTTAGTAACTTTCTATTTTTAGCATGATTCCTTGATTAGTACGTTCCATGATTAACATATTCCATGATTATTATGTTTCATGATTAGTATTCTTGTTATATTGGGTACTTTCCAAAAATAGCAGCTTCTAATTATAGTAAGTTTCCAAACATAGACTTTCCTTAATTAACTTTTCATAAATGATAACTTCCCTGATTTAATAAGTTCCCATAATTAAACTTCCCAACAATAGTCTTTCTAAAAATAGCAGGTTTCTATAAATAGCAGGTTTCTATAAATAGCAGGTTTCCATAAATAGCATGTTTCTATAATTAGCAGGTTTCTATTTCTGTATTTACAATCCAAATCCTTGATCTTACATAATTTACGTAATTAGTCCTTTTAGTTATTAATTTAATTAAACATGATCTTTAATTATCCATTTTTGAAAACAAGCCACTTATACTATCAAATATGGTATTTTCATACTTAATCGCTTTATTTACTGATCATACCTATGTACTTTTCATAATTACACGTTTATAGTCCTCAGTTGTAAATACCAATTCGATTTATATATTATATTTTATTATAATTAATCATGTTTAAACCATTACAATTATCAAATGACAAATTTATTACATTCACTTATTTTTTCTAGGGAATCCATACATTATATTAACATGTCATAATCAGGCCCCAAGTTTCAGAAATTACAAAACACCCCCTTATACTTTTAAGCACAACCGGGTAACCATAATGCACAAAACCCTAATAGCAATTTTCCCAAATTAATTACATTTATTTTTTCTTACCATTAGATTAGCATGTATTGGACCTGGGAAAATTATAAAAAACACCTTACCCTATTTCTTTTTCCAATTTATTCCTCTTCATTTCCCTTCAATATTTCATAATCGGCAAGATTGAAATTCCCACAATAATTATTAAATTCTTTTATTAATAAATTTTTATACAATTTATCTGGTTCATACATGTTATAAAAATAAAAGTCTTAAAATTATAATCAGAATAGTATAAAGTTTATTTAGAGCCGAATTCATTTTTTGCAATTATTTGAGCTGTTTTAGTTCTATGTTTAGCTTTAATGAAATCAGAAATAAACGGGCTATGGTTAATTTTGCTCATGCAAATATCATGACTTTACTATAATGTATTGAGTTTATAAAATACCGTGAATTAATTATGGATTTTTGTTTTATGAATTATGAGATTCGGCTAGGAAATTTGGAATTCAAAAAGAACACCATAATCGAAATAAGCTCTCAAATCACAATGAACAATTAATTGTTCTTAGCTCTCCTCTTGTACTACATGAACCGTGAAAAAATTGTTCCTTGCCTTGGAAAAAATTATGGAGCAACCACTTTAATGTTTGAGGGTTTTGGGGAAATGGTTTTTAGATATCTTACAATGAAAATTGTTTTAAAAATAGTATATACAACATAAAATGCCGAGATTTTGGGTATTTCTAAGAGGTATAAAATCAGATTTAATTTTGCCTAAAAGATATTTTAATTTTTTTTTTTTTAATTTCCACTCATTTTACCTTTATTTCATTTAATTGTATTATATAAGTTATTAACTATATAATAATTTCGGCAAATAGCAATAAATATAATGAAAATAATTATCATGTTTCTTGATCATAATTATATAGATATTTTAATCTCTTATATAATTTTTTATATTACTCTGTCCACATGGATGTACTTTATAATTTTTAACACTTGATTGAAATTTTACTTCATGCTTTTATTAAACTTTTCTGACAATTAGGGCATTTTGCGTAGTTTGCCTTGTTCTGATTTTGGGTTTTACATTAGGGACACTAATCTTGACCCAATCCCTGCATGTTGTTGTCTTGGGGATGTTTGGAGATCCGGGAAAACCAATCTGTGGTACGTCCCTCCTAAAGTTTTGCTTAATTCGATGACCGTTTACCTATGAAATTTGGCTCTGGAGTTTTGGGATAATACTTAACTGTGACTCATATGGAAAGACCTTGGGTAATGGTGAAATGGTCCGACCAACCGGATTTTAATTGCCATAGAACATCTTTAATCTAAGAGTTAAAGAGGAGGACTCTTGATCACGACGTTTGAAAGAAGAACGCAGGTTTTTGATCTTTGAGTCATGGATCCTATTTGTTTTCTATTTATAGATCAAAGAGTTCTCATTAGGCATGTTCACGAAGTTCATTTAATTCATTGAGTTGATTTTTACGATGATCGCCCGCTGGTCTCAGGTTCAAAAGTTTACATGTTCAAGGACTAGTAGACTTTGTGCTGCGAGTCGTTCGGTAGATGGCATTGCCTTTTCGTTACATAGCTATGTATGGTGGACCATCGATAGTGATTTTGTAAGCTGTTCGGAAGGCCTCAAATGTGACATCATCTAGTTTGTATGACCCAGAGGCAGGTTTTCGCTACGGTCCTTTTTTAAGAATTTGTTTCAAGCCACGATTGGTTACCTCAACTTGCCCACTTTTTGTGGGTGTATTACGCGGTGGAGTGAAGGTGAGTAAACTCCGTATTTAGCATACTTTTGCAAAGTGGTCATTGTAAAAATATTGGTTCGACAATCACAATTATGATGGCAACGAGGGGCTCCATAAACGGGCGAGAGAGATTTAAGAATTTGCAAACTCAAACTCGGGCGTCGTTGTGGGGGCGTAGCGCTAGTCGACCGCCACGAGTATATATTTGTTCCCTCGTGAAGACGGGAATGGCCCCATGAAATCTATGCCCCACACGTCAAAGATTTCACAAACTTGGATGGAATTTTGAGGCATTTCATCACGTTGCGAAATTTTTCCTTGACGCTGACAAGTGTCACATCGGGTGACCAAGTCATGGGCATCTTTGTAAATCGTGGGCCAATAAAATCCTGAGTCAAAAACCTTTTTGGCGGTGTAGTTGGCACCGTAATGTCCCCCGGTGGGTCCACTATGGCAAGCTGTGAGGATGTCAACAGCTTCTTGGCCTGCAACACACCGCCGGATCATTTGATCCGCACATATTTTGAACAAATAGGGGTCGTCCCAAAAGTAATGTTTAACATCCTTGAAAAACTTGTTCTTTTGTTGAGATGACATCCCTTTAACAATAAAATTCCCCGCGTGGTAATTTGCATAATCGGCAAACCACGGGGTACTTGAGTCACTACGAGAAGTCACCATATTAAGTGTCTCGAGAGGAAATTTTTCATTCACCTCCTTTGGGTCGAGAACATTTTCATACGGGTTTTCTAATCGGGAAAGATGATCGGCCGCGAGGTTCTCAGCTCCTTTTGTGTCAATTACATTGAAATTGAACTCTTGAAGGAGGAGAACCCACCGGAGCAATCTCGCCTTGGAATCTTTTTTAGCAAAGAGATATTTTAGGGCAGAATGATCCGTATACACTACGCTTTTGTTCAAGATGAGGTACGACCAGAATTTTTCAAAGGCATACACCACGGCTAACATTTCTTTCTCCGTCGTGGTGTAATGCGATTCCGCCTCGTTCATTGTTTTACTAGCATAGTGTATAGGCCTAAAGTGTTTTTCATGACGTTGCCCTAAGACTGCACCTATGGCAAAGTCGCTTGCATCGCACATAAGCTCAAAGGGTAGGTCCCAGTCTGGAGCAATCAAGATTGGAGCTTCGGTAAGTTTTTTCTTTAATGTTTGAAAAGCTTGAATACAATCATCGGAGAAAATGAACGGAGTATTCTTCTCAAGAAGATGAGTCATCGGTCGGGAAATTTTGGAAAAATCCTTAATGAACCGTCGGTAGAAACCGGCATGACCGAGAAAACTCCGAACACCCTTTACGGTGGTGGGATGAGGTAACTTAGCAATCACATCGATTTTGGCTTTATCAACCTCAATCCCTTTTTTGGAAATCTTATGGCCAAGGACAATGCCTTCTTTTACCTTCTTTTACCATAAAATGACTTTTTTCCCAATTAAGACAAAGATTGGTGTCTTCACACCTTTGAAGCATCTTGTCTACACGAGAGAGGCAATTTTTGAATGAATTCCCAAAGACCGAAAAGTCGTCCATGAAGACTTCCATCGTTTTTTCGATCATATCATGAAAGATAGCCATCATACACCTTTAAAACGTGCCCGGTGCATTGCATAAGCCAAAAGGCATGCGACGGTAGGCGAATGTTCCGTAAGGACATGTAAATGTTGTCTTTTCTTGATCATGAGGGTCGATGGGAATTTGAAAGTAACCCGAGAAACCATCGAGAAAACAATAGTACTCGTTTCCTGCTAATCTCTCAAGCATTTGATCCATAAATGGTAGTGGAAAGTGGTCTTTACGAGTGGCTTCATTTAACTTTCGGTAGTCAATGCATACGCGCCATCCCGTAACCAATCAGATCGGAATTAATTCATTTTCAACAACGGTAAAACCACCCTTTTTCGGTACGCAATGTACAGGGCTTACCCAAGGACTATCTGAGATCGGGTAAATTAATCCAGCATCAAGAAGTTTTTCAACCTCCTTTTTTATGACATCGTGTATTTTTGGATTCACTCATCTTTGGTGTTGAACCGTCGGTTTGTAGTCCTCTTCCATAAGAATCTTGTGAGTATAAAATTCTGGGTTAATACCCTTGATGTCAGAGAGTTTCCAAGCAATGGCTCGCTTGTGTGACTTCAAAACCTTTATGAGAGAGGCTTTTCCTCGATACTCAAGTCTTTAGCAATTATGACTAGTAACTTGTTGTCACCTTCCAAAAATGCATATTCAAGATGAGGAGGTAAGTCCTTGAGTTCGACCTCGGGAGGTTCATCAATTGAAGATTTATGAGTTTTAGCTTCACAAATCTTAAGTTCTTTTCGAATTTTAGGCAAATAATTTCCTTGATTTGGAGGGAGTGATGGATCATCATTGAGAAACGATTCAAGAAGTAGAATATCCCCCTCTGGGTCATAGTAAGAATCGTCAACTTCCGGTGAAGTTGGATCATCTTCAAGAGCGAGAAAAGTATCAACTTCCTCACAAGAGCGAGGAAAAGCATCTACTTCCCTCGAGAAGAAATCTCCTATCCCAAGAGTGAGTATTCGAACAGAGGTAAATGATCGGTGTCAGAGTAAGTGAGTCGATGCCACTTGTGCCATAACCTCGCGAAGAAAACAGAACTTCTTGAGAGTAACTCCTCACAAGCCTTTCACATGAACCTCGATTCGGTAAACGTCATATCATCGTAATTAGAGGAGTATCTCAAAGTTTTGGTCAAGATTGAATGTTACGGCTTCTGTTCCCGAACTCGAAGTTAATACACTCCTTTCGTAAACAACAACCAAAGCACGTCCGCTCTTTAATAAGGATCTCCTGAGAATTAGTGGTACTCGGGATCGCATCAAAGTCTACGAGACTACAAAGTCGGCTTCCTACTTTTAACGTTCGACAAAATCATTCCAGCAATACCGATCGTTTAGTATCGAAAAGGTCCCGTAAAGTTCAAGAGTCTTTACAAGTAGGAGTGAGCTCCGAAAAACCGGAACAGAAAGCTTTTTCCACACGGATACATGACATTAGCATTTATGCTAAGCAGCCAAACAGAAGCTGTATTTTCGGTAACTTGTTGAGGATAACCGCCACATACAATGCTCATTCAAATGAGTTCTAGCACAACTTCACTACTATTTTCTCTTTGTATTCCAATTAAAGCTTCTAAGAGTCGAGCAAATTTTGGCATCAAGAATCAAGAGCAATCTCGTGAGGCTAATTTTGAAACTCAAATTCTTTAAAGATTTCATAAGATGTTTCTCAATTGGCCGAAAGCTTTTTACACGGCGCCTTCATCATAAACGTCTCGAAAGGATACACAATCGACGATATCAAGTTAAGGAATTCGGGAGCCACACGAACGGGAGCAACAACGGCTCTAGAATTCTGTGTACATGAGGTTGGACTGTCGTTTGGTGCTGTCCGTCATTAGTAGGAGGCACCTGTGTTCCTTTGTCACCATCCGGGTTCACGTTCCACTAGTTTCTTACAGGAGGACGAGAAGAAAGTATAGGATCGGGTCCTTGATAAGCAACAGCGCTTGATCGGGTGGTAATACCCTTCAAGTCCTACCTTCGGGTTAGTAATGGTTTACTAGGGAGTGTCCCCGAACTGAAGTAGAGAGTGGTATTGGAATTATTCACAAACATGGAAAGATATCCGTTTAAAATTGAGGTCATTTGATTTTGCAAGTTTGATTTATTGATTTTGCATATTTCTCACACTGGCAATCATAGCTTGACATAAGTCTTTGAAAAGTCATCATTCGACACCACCTTGTGTTTGCGGAACCGGAGCTTAGGTAAGGTAGGAGCTTAGGAAACCTAAGTGTTGATTAATCGGAAAGGGTTCGATAATATTGGCACTTGTTGTAATTAATCCCTCCCCCGGTTTCTAATGTTGTTGACGGAGGTTTTTAGTACATTCTCTCTTGGTTTTGTTGAACGGGAGCGAATAACCAGGAAGTCGAATTTTAGATTAGCAATCGGTAGCTTGGTACCAGGATATCTTCTTGAATTGAGCTGCTAGGCGTCTTGGGAAACGTACACTCTACTGAATATTGTCACGATAAACGTTGCCTATCGGTGGCGGATAATTTCGGTAAGAATGAGCACACAACACGCAAGTAACGACAACTTTCCGTCGACGCAATTAACGGTAGCGGAGCTTGGATTGGTTTTCTTATCGAGACAGCAAAGCTTCACATATCTTTAAGTGTGCGGCAACGTCGGAGAAATACCTGGGGGTAGAAGAGCTCGAACTCACTTTTGTGCAACAACACAGTATTGTTACGTGAATTACGACTCTTGGATTTGCTCTCGATATATTCTTAGCAATCACGAGGAGCTTTTATCCAAAAAGTTACCATCCCGCGGCGCGGAATTCAATGAATCTTTGATCATTAGAGTCAAAAGCATTATAGAATGTATCGAGGATTGCTGTGAATTTCATGGACTAATCCATGATGTGACATGCCCGCAAAAGAAGATCATTTAGAAAATCGCAGCTCTCGATGGCTCGTAAAAAGTTTCATCAAATCGTTGTATAAAATCTCGTGATTTCATTTAAAGATTTGTTGTTTGAAGGAGGGAAGACATTTGTTGATGAATTTCAAAACAAGATCACATCCATGTAAGCAATCGATCTAGGGGTTCTTTTTCAATCCAAATTCGGGCGACACCCTCGAGAGAAAATAGGAAAAGCATAAGCTTATACCGACGTAAACTCCGGCGACGTTGGGAACTTCATCGTGAAGAAGTGATACAGTAAAAGTCTTCATAGCAGCACCAATGCGTTGAAACCAGCATCACAGTAAGTAGTAAAGTCTCTAAAACCTCAACACATATCATTGCAAACAAAAGTGAGTTCTTTAAACAGAAATAAACATGAACAAGTATAAAAACAAGTTTCAAACAACACAGTAAGTAACTTTTCAACAGTATAATGATACTTTACTAGGTCAGTACAAAAATTAAAATAAAAAGAAATCTATGGACACGCCTTGCTATGCGGAATAGCAAATGGATGAATGAGAATTAGGGAATGCGTCTATCTCCTTCGAACTTAGTCCCGCTAACAAAGTTATGCAGCAGTAAGAAAAACACCAACTAACTAGAATGAAGCTTCCAACTTCAATAGTTCATTTTGTTATGTTTGCAGAGATAAAATTAACTCTCAATGTCGTTTCCACATTATGGAAAGATAACATAATAACATCTTGATACCCCTTTCTTTATATGGCAAAAGTAATTATGTTTACACAATTTAAGCTAGTATCAGCGTAGTCATGCCATAGATGAGTTGGATTCGGAGAACATACATTTAATGCATATATGCTAAGGTACTAACTATCAATCCTTTACGCGCAAACCCTGGTTCGAGCGTCTTTCATATACCACTTTCAAAGCTACGATTCCAAGATAATTGCTTATTCCTTTTGACTTAAAACAATCTTTTTCCCGCCTTGTAAACCTTCTAGAATTGAAACATTTCGTTTCAGTCTTCTTTTAAGGAGATAGACATCGTTCAGCTTGGAATTGTCAACCAAGTTGAACTGAATCTCTTGCTAAGGTCTTGTCTTCAGTTTCTTTACATCTACATCAACTGCAGATAAAGATGAATCTTTGATCTTCTAAGTAACCCGAAGACTGAGCTAGAACTTTCTTCAGCGACTTCAAACTGCAACTGTTCTTACAGCTTGGATTACATACTTAATCGATTTTATGTTTAAATTTCATGAAAGACTAAAGGGCTCAAGAACTGATCCCAACAATCTCCCCTATTTGAATATACAAATAGCCTAAGTTAAAATCAGTATGTACAGTGCGAGCATAAACAAGTTCCTTCTTACAAAACGTGATATAATTGACAACATCATAAACTGATAACTTGTCATACAAACTTTCAATACAATACATTTACAAAAGATAAAGTTAATACAAAAGGTTAGATTATCTACTGTTCTAGACATATGAATGTATCGGTCACATTCACACTAACTACTTCGTTAATGGAATCGTAGTTATAGTTTTGGAACCTAGATAAGGTAGTAAGACACAAGGCCCGTGGTAAGCCTATTTAGAGTCCTATGGCTGGCTAATCTTATGTATTTATACCCCTCTCTACACATTGGAGAAGGGTGGTTGTTCACTTGTTCATTTCTAATCTAATTTTGCTCTCTTTTCTTTTCTCTCTCTAAGTGTTTAATCCTTCCACTCTTTCTAGATTTCTTGTCATTTGATTGTGAGATAAGATACATCATATATTTTATAATTGGTATCAAGAGCCATGAGGTGATATAGTTTGGTTTTATGTATGTTTTTTTACTTGTTCTAACACCATACAAGAGATTTTATCTTTTGTGTGTTCTAATACCATAAAGATTACTACTTTCTTCTTTGTTTATCATAATATAAGGTAGTTGTACAAGAAAAACTTTTGAAAAACTTAAAAATCTTCATTTTTTGTTGTTTTGGTTACAAACACAGGGTTTGGGTACAAAAAATCTTGATTTTTAACTTTTTTGTCTGATAAAAAACAATAGAATTGTGTATTTTATAGGTTCTCCTAGTCTTAGAATACGCAAGAAGTACAATAAAATCAATAAAAATGTCAGATATGTCTTTAAGTGATTTGAAACTTTTTCTCAAAGACGGCTTTTTTATACACACTGTTTAATTCCGGGATCGATTTGATACGTATAGAATTCGAGGTGATTTAATGTTTGGAGGATGAATTCGAGATTATATATACGTGTACTAGAAAATGCGACGATTTATACGCATTTGTATTCGATGATATATACGTGTTTGGATTCGGCAATTTATATGTGTGTATATCTGGCGATTTATACGTGAGGTAGTACGGCGATTTATACGTCTCTAAATTCAGCGATATATACTTCTTTGAAATCCAACGATTTATACCTCATTGAAATCCAGCGATTTATACGTCATCTAAATGGCGCGATTTATAAAAGTTTTTTTACAAAGGGTGGTTTATACATTACATTTGGATATTTATACACATACCTTAGGAGAGGAATTATACCACATTGCCTATGGAAGATTTATAATGGTTTTTTCTTGATTTGTAAAAATACTAAGAAGTTATTCATATTATTTTCTCAGTTTTATCGAGAAGTCAAAATCCCATGTAATCTTAAGCAATCACACTCACTCTATAAAACAACAACAATTTATCATCTCTCTGGCAACCTCATCTACACTCACGACGCATCAGAGAATCGATCATCTTTTTTCTCGATATCAATCAATCTAATCCACGTAACTGACAACTAATCAGAAATTCTATATCAGATGTAACCGTGCTGAACTCACCTTCAGCACACTCACCGACCTACATCACATAGCACAGGAAACAAATCTACTGCTATGACTACCTGCGAACAAGTCGTAATGAAACATTACATAGAAGAACTAGTGAGAATGTGGAAGAAAGACGCTTAAACACAGTCAGTAAAATGGTACACATTATTTGGCCTAATCACAGTCAACATCAACAGGATGGTACATTAGAACACAGAAGTATCTAATAACCACATACTCTTGCGCTAACTACAACTCAGATTCAAGATGAATAGTGAAATGCAAAGTTTAGCATATTGTTCTTCAAGGTCTTCCACTGGATGTCTATGCTATTGACTCCAATACATCGACGATCTAGTTGTAAACAAAGCACACATTTCACAGCGACACACAGTTAAAGCGTTCTACATGACTACGAACACCACAGATATGCGATCATTTCTCACACAATAGAAGAATACGAGGATGCAACGATACGTATGACGAGTCTTTCTGTAATCACACGTACATTTACCTCTACTAGCATAGAAACATTGAACTTTCATAGTCTCTAACACGCACGAAGATTCACTCAACTTATCAGCGCACAGATCACTGCTAAGCAACTATTTCATACTGCGACGACACCAGTCTAGCTCAAGACTATCAATAGTTTCATCCTGCGACATCTGAGTCACCTCAACTCTCAATTCAATCTTGATAGAGAGAGTTCGTGCCATTAATCAAGAAGTCAACCTAGGCGAATGAGATCATTTCTCGAACTACAAACTACTGATCAACTCTTAGTACATTCTTCGCTTACCTCAATCATCGACTCCAACATGAGTTGATCTCTACACGCTCACAACGAACTCGCCGGATGCATTAGCAACATCTCTTACATCAACCATCCTCTCTCGACCAATTTGTGCTAACTACCTCAATCCACACCATCTTGAACAGGTTACCAACACTCACACACTTCATCATACTAATCCACTTCACCACTTCGATTCTCTCAACTCTATCTCACAAAGCATTAACCATGATATCCACAAAGTACACGTCTCCTTAATTCCTCTTACCACCAATTTCTATCATAAACAACCACCATTCATTATCTATCTCAACCTACACATCTCAATCATTCATGAACCGTAAATTTCTCCACCATCACATCCAATATTCAGTTCATTAATATGATTCAACATCAACAATACCTCATGACTCTTCCATTCGAACGCGTAAAAGCTTAACAAATCACCTCAGCCACACTCTCATACACATCTCCATTAGCGACTTAAGAGTTCTCTCAAATATCTTCTCAAGAGCCCTGTTGTTCCATAGAGTTAATCAAGCGCGAGAAGAGAGTCCAATACAGTCGTCTCAACGAAGCAATGGGCTTTTTTTACAGCGGTAGCGTCTATAAGGTTTCCATTCAACATCCAATAACCTAGAAATTCTCTAATCCGAGAAGTCATGCCACAAATCAAGATGGCAGGTTACAGTCTACACAAGTTTAGGGAAGCACAAGGACAAACAGTTTGCTGGAATATTAATAAGGTTAATGCTAGTACATTTAGGGGGGAAATGAACACAGGAGAGGCAGGCTAGGGTGGTTATGTTTTTTAAACTGTCAAGGTGATGGTACCATGGCTAGGCAATGCACTTTAGCCAAAGTAAGGCTAGGAATGCTGCATGGTTAGAGAAAAGGCAATGTTTTGCTGAAGTACATGTATGCTGGACCAAATTTAGGACTGAAGAACCAATTAGAATTTCTTGCAGATCCAGGTATTCCAGACGCAAGCTAGTTCAACAGACAACCTTTCCAAATAATGTTGCCAAATCTCATCACTTTCCAGACATGAGGCTTCTGCACGCTATGGGATTTATTACGATGAAGAATGATGTCTCGAATGCAAAAGCGGTGTATCGGGCTATTCTTTCTGCTATGGATTTCGTCGATGATGTACACAATCAAAGGATACATACTGTCTGACCCCTATCATACGATACATATCGGCGAAGATCAAAGGTGCGTGCAGCAATGCAAGACTTTTTCTAGTATAATTTTTTCAATAATGGATACATAATGATTTACAACCACTCTCTCTCTCAATTCATTTCGCACACAGAACCTAACAAGTTTGGCGGTGCATGCACTGAAGATCATAGCACCATACAACATACAGCATACAATAAGAACGTGGCTCATAAAAGAGACCTTAAAAACACACACAAATTGTCCCATTCATGTAAGCTGACAAAACTCAGAGTTTCAAAAATCAATTGCTCCCGAAATAGATCTTACCATACAACATGACAAACATAGAGTTTTAAACACAACCATACTACACAAGAGTGTTTTTTAATGAAACTGCGAAACCAGCGCTCACAGAGTTTAATCTTAAACTATTAGATCGATATACCCACGTATTCGATATAAGTAATAGATCGATAGAAACCAAAACTTAGCGAAATGTCCCTTTTATATTATTAATTGGGAATTCCTTGGATCGGACATCAAATGAGAGAAGAAGAAGAATGTATTAATGTGACAATGGATGAATGAGTTTTTAAGGGAAAAAACAAGATCGAATAATACGTAACCTAAGCGTACACATAGCCAATAACTCCTATTTATATGGTAAAATTTATTAATGGGAAACTAGCTTTTTGTTAAGATAAAGGAAAAAAGCCGAGGCATCTACAAAATACTAAACCTTAAAACCTTAGGAGTTCAAAAATAATTTAATAGTTTGTTGGCGGGGGTGTTTATTTTGGGAGGGGGGGGCTGCGTTTTTTTTATATGAAGTCTGGTTGGAGAAACTGATAAATTGTTCCTCCCCCTTCTTACTTCTTTCAGTATACTTCTCTCCATCTTCTGAGGCTCTTAGTGACCCCCATTAACAAAAAAAAAAAAAAGCATACACTTGCCAGAAATAATTCGTCAACAGAACAACACTACATGCCCCCGGGTTTTTGATATTTTTTTTGACAAAATATTTTATTTAATTAAATAAATTCTACAATTTTTAACAACATATTAAATATTTTAAAGGAAGTTTTATAAAAAACAAATTAGATTATTACGAAATAACCACGGTTAGAATTAAAATATTGAATTTCGTAAACAATCTTACAAAATAAATTAATATTAAAAGTAAAAAAAAAAAGAAATAACGACCGATAGGCAGGGAATATCCACCGGTTAGAAATAGTTATTGGGGTTTATATATTAATATAAAAAGATTATTACTACTCGTACCCAAACACATAATACACACACAACCCACCCTTATTAACTCACCAAACATCAGTCCCAAACAACAGTCTCACCAACTATACTCTATAAGAACAACACAATTACACGCTAAACACATTATTCGCCACTCCAATCCTCAACCCGATTACCCTGAGCATAAAACGCCGCTAAACAAGTCAACGAAAACTTGATAGCGATCCATAGAGTTTAATTCTGAAATATAGAGAGTAAACACAAGGTACTCTTTTTTAATCATGCGAAAACTTGAGGATAAAACAATTCAAAATCACCAATCCTTAAGCCTCATTCCACTGAAACCTTAACCAACAATTAAAAATATGTAATCAATTGCCCAAAAACCAACTATGTAACTATTGCAATTATACCTAAACGAAATTCTCAATATCAAAATGTCCTTTACAAGGGTGATCGTGCCATGGTATGTCACAACCCCAAACAGGGCAGTCATGGCCCAATATATCTAACTAAATGTACTAAACTAATGCGCTCACCACCCCACATAGGAAAGTTAACCATTGCATTAAATTAGAGAGGGCCTTTTGCAAATAGTACTATGCATTATTCACAAACGGGCCAGTATACCGAAAATCCTTGTGTTACAATTTAGACATAAAACTAGCCATGTACTCCTCGCGGGTTATAAAAAAACACTTTATAAGTAAAAGGTGAGGCTATCGAACTCACCAGAGAACAATTAGATCAGAAGTGTAACGAGTCTCGAACGAGCGGGAAGTACTCCTAAGCACCTCCTAAAAGACGTGACGCGACTTAGTTACTTAGAAAGTAACAAATACGGGAAACTACTATTAAACTAGTAAACATGGGAGATGTGTTCCGATGATAATGCATGCATTCCACTAGAGCTTCCCCAAATCTATTTAATCCCAACAATGACTTGTGACTTGTCTACATAGGTAAACTAAACACCTACTCAGTTCGGCTTTTAATTCCCATTATGATTATCAAAGTGTACTATAAGCGTTTTTTTTAATTTTTTTTTTTAAGTTTTGATGCACATGAAAGATCAGAGTCGAAAATTTGTCCACAAGATCGTCACCAAACAACATCATAACATAAGTTTTAAAAAAACATAACACAAAGGGTTTTTAAAGAATGGAACCAAAACAAGTTTAATCAAAACATTTCGCGCTAGACTCTATTTGCCACTCCAAGCCATCAGCCCTGATTACCTGAGATAAAACATGCTAAAAAGTCAACGAAATTTTTTTACCCTTTACTAAAACGGCCATAAATCCCAAACCATGATAGCAATGAAGGTGAGGCCAAAAGATATAGCTTCCTTAAGATGTCTACCACTGACCCAATCTTTAAAACCTAACCTTTTATTGCAAAAACTTGGAGTTTAACTCGTTTTCTAATCATAGGTCCAGATTTGACCTATTTTCTTATTTTGACCATAACTCCCTCATCCCAAGGAGTTGGTTGGGCATCCAACTATCCTATGATGCCAAGACATGTATCTTTCCAGACATGTAATTTAATCATAGGCTCCAAGCCAAAATATTTCTTCTATGACACGTTTTTGCTACTGTTTCAAAACAGTCCCAAATATTTACTCTAAAACCTATCCAAACATCAATCCTAACTCTAACCAATCACATGCAATGCCATACCAAGCTCTTAAACACAACTCATACATCATATAACATGCATTTCCAGAATCAAACATCCATTTTCATGGATCAAAATCAAAAGAAAAATTAAAGATTAAGAAATAACCTTACTAGAAATGATTTAAACAAGAAAATCAAAACCAACAAATGCTTTCTTCTTGTTAGGGGCTGAGTTAGACCTACTCCAACACCCACAATCTTGACTCACAAGGGTTCAATACACCCTAAATAACAAGAACTCAAGATTCAACCTAGTCTTGATTAAAATCTTCCATTAAAACTTCAATAACTTCTTCAAAACTTCAAGAAAATTTATCAAACTTTGCAAGCAACTTAAGGATGAGGTTATGATGATAAAAATGAGAAGAACAAATTTGTAAGATGATGGAGGTGGTGGGGGTAATTTCGGCAGCCACAAGGAGAAGAAAGGAAGAATTTTTGAATCTAGGTGAAATGAGAGAGATTTTGCATGTATGGAGAAGAGAAATGAATGATGGTTTTTGAAAAATGAAAAGTGTTTGTGTGTTGTGTTGAATAAAAACCGGCCCCCTAGGCCTTTTATGATGATTTTATTTATTTATTTTTTTGATTTTTATTTGTGTATGATTTAATTAAAGTATAGTGTAAGTATTAGTTAAATAAAAGTAAGGTTTAAGGTAAAACGCGAGTTTTAAGCAAGAAATTTACGTAAACGCGAAACACAACGGAAAATGACAATGATGTAAATTATAATCATCGGGGAGATATATGGGAATATTAAACCACTTAAGGCACGAAGACGGAATAGATTCCCAAATACGGCTCACTTAAAGCTAAGAACGGGAAATTTCTACCAAATCGGGTAAACGTAAAATTAATGACTTTGCTTAAAAATAAAAATAGAAATAAGCTCGGAATAAATAGTGACCTTAAATACGGAATGTTACATCCTCCCCTCCTTAAGGGAGCGCCGTCCCGGTGCTCGATTCCTCTTTCTTATCTTTTGATTACTCAAGAAAAGATGAGGGTAATTTCTTTTGAAGAAATCTTCTCGCTCCCAGGTATATTCCGGACCTCTCCTTGAATTCCATCGAACTTTGAAAATGGGAATTTGACTTTGCTTGAGCTGTTTCACTTCGCGGTCTATGATTTCTACTGGTTCTTCAATAAAGTGCAATTTGTCGTCAAGTTGGATCTCTTCAAGTGGGACAACCAAGTTTTCATCTGCCATACATTTCTTAAGATTCAAAACATGGAAGGTGCTATGAATTCCACAGAGTTTATCAGGAAGCTCCAGCTTGTATGCCACGGGACCAATTCTTTCTATGATTTTGAATGGTCCAATGTACCGTGGACTCAACTTACTACGTTTCCCAAAGCGAATTACGCCCTTCCAAGGCGATACCTTTAACATGACCATATCACCCACTTGAAATTCCATCGGTTTGCGTCTAACATCCGTATAACTTTTCTGACGGCTTCTGGCCGTTAGCAACCGATTCTTGATTTGAACAATCATTTCTGTTGTCTCCCGGACCAATTTTGGGCCAGTGAGTTGGCTATCTCCAACCTCACTCCAGTAAACTAGCGTTCTACACTTTTGCCCATATAAAGCTTCAAATGGTGCAGCCTTGATGCTCGCATGATAACTGTTATTGTAGGAGAATTCGACCAATGGTAAGTGTCGATCCCAGCTACTACCAAAATCAATTACGCACGCTCGCAACATGTCCTCCAGCGTCTGAATAGTTCTCTCGCTTTGACCATCTGTCTCTGGGTGGTAAGCAGTGCCCATATCCAGTTGGGTTCCCATCGCTTCTTGCAGTGATTTCCAAAATCTTGATGTTAACAAGCTGTCTCTATCAGAGATAATTAACGTAGGTACGCTATGCTTACATACAATTTCTTTTAAGTATAATTGGGCGAGTTTTTCTATGCTGTCAGTCTTCTTCATCGGCAAGAAATGAGCAAATTTGGGTAGTCGGTCAACAATAACCCAGATGGAGTCATAACCACTTGGCGTTCTTGGAAGTCCTGAGACGAAATCCATGGTTATTTTCTCCCACTTCCACTCTGGGATTTCAGGTTGTTGGAGTAGACCGGATGGCTTTTGGTGCTCAGCCTTTACCTTGGCATAGGTCAGACAATTACTAGCATAGGTGGCGATCTCAGCTTTCATGTTCGGCCACCAATAGAGCTTCTTTAAGTCTTGGTACATCTTGTCTGACCCCGGGTGAATAATATTTAGATTTGTGCGATTCGTGCATGATTAAATCCCGTAATCCCCCAAACAACGGTAACCAAATTCGCCCTTCAAAGCATTAGATTCCATCAAAGCGGGTCTCAAATATCAGCTTGATCAGCCTTCCTAGATTTTTAGCTTTCACGTTTTCCTCTTTTATCGCCTCAGTCTAAGCATTGAGTATTCTCTCAGGGAAATTGGTGTGTACCATCATTACCAAAGATCTAACCCTTATTGGTTCTCTGTCCTTTCGACTCAGGGCATCGGCCACTACGTTAGCCTTACCAGGATGGTAACGGATTTCACAATCGTAGTCACTCAAAAGTTTAATCCATCGCCGCTGTCTCATGTTGAGTTCCATTTGATCTAGAATGTATTGTAGACTCTTATGATCTGTGTACACAGTACACTTAGTACCATACAAATAATGTCTCCAGAGTCTAAGTGCAAACACTACAGCGCCCAGTTCTAAATCATGGGTCGTGTAGTTTTCCTCATGCTTCTTCAGTTGTCGAGAGGCATATGCAATCACCTTTTCCCTCTGCATCAGAACAGCTCCATAACCTTTGTGCGACGCATCGCAGTATACAACGAAGTTCTTAGTTCCCTCTGGTAAAGCTAGGATAGGAGCGGAGCATAACTTCTGCTTCAAGGTCTGGAACGCTTCATCTTCTTCCGTACCCCATTCATACTTTTTGTTCTTCTGGGTCAATTTAGTTAGGGGCTTGGAAATTAACAATCAATGAAAAAACCCTCCAATGATTCTTCGGGTAGTATCCGCGCTCCCTAAACCCAAAAATTGTCTGACTTCCTTCGGTGTTGTCGGTGCAGACCAATTTCGGATAGCTTCAACCTTTGCAGGATCCACCGTGATGCCTTTTTTTCGATCACTCGTGGACCGTGAGACAATAATTGTCACCGAACTTCAAGCCAGAAATCGCACTTCGTGAATTTGGCGTACAATTTGTCTTCTGAGAAACTCCAAAATCATCTTCAGTGTTGTTTCGTGATCTTCTTTATTCTTGGAGTAGATAAGTATGTCATCATATGAACCGATCACAAAATTATCAAGGTATGGCTTGCACACTCGATTAATTCAGATCCAATGAATACCGCCGGAGCGGCGTTGGTTAGACCAACGGCATTACTGGAGAATTATAGTGACCGTATACCTAGTTCGAAAGGCGTTAGTAATAGGAATGTCTTCTTCTCTAATTGGTGTTGGTGATTGATAACCAGACCGTTAGATCAATTCTTTGAGTTTACGCTAGAACCTTGAAGTTGATCAAAACAGGTCGTTCAATCTCGGAAGTGGATACCGATTACTTGACTGGTCAACTTATTTAAGCTGCGATAATCGTATACAATACGGAATGATTCCGTCCTTCTTCTTAACGAATAATTTACTGGAGTCCCCATTGGTGACGAGCTCGGACGAAAAACCTTTTTTGATACTATTGTATACTGGTCCGCCAATTCCTTCAGTTCGGATGGTGCCAATCGGTATATGGGGCTCGTTGCAACAGGTGCTAGCACACGTTGGGACCAGTTCAATTTTAAATTCCACTTGTCGAGGTGGTGGGAGTCCCGGCAAGTCGTCAGGAAACACCTCGGGGAAATCTCGAATCACCGGTACATCTTCCAAACGTTTCTCCTTTGGTTCTTTCTCGGTTACATGTGCCACGAACAACTGATGCCTCTTTCGATGTATTTACTGGCCTTAATGCCACTCCATGATATTATCTTCAGTGTGACGTACACGATCGCCACAATTTCCATCGTTTTTGTTCTTGAGGGTATATGTACACTACTTTCTTGCCACAAATGAATAACGGCGTCTTGATTAATACCAATCCATCCGCAATAAACTACGTCAAACGTTCCAGCCAATGGTTAAGGTCAATTTTAAATAAGTGATCTAGTAAGTTCAGGGTACATCCTCTTAGTATAGTATTAGTACTAACGACCCTTCCATCGGCCAATTCCACATCATAGCTAGTGTCTAGTATAACTGGATTAATGTCAATCAGGTGACTAAAACTAGTGTTTCACGGAGCTTTAGTCAGATCTGAGTCAAATATACAGTTGCATAACGATTGTTGAGTAGAAACGTACCCGTAACCACATTTGGTCCTTGTTGTTTCTCAGCATCTCTAATCACGTAAGCCCGTCCTCGAGCTTCTTCACCTTGTGGATCCCTTTTCTTCGGACAATAGTTCCTTGTGTGTCCCTTTTCTCCACAGTCATAACACGTCACAGTTGGTCGTGTGTTAGCACCAGTAGCTATAGCTTTGCCTTTTCAATTCGTGTCATGTGGCCTGCCTTTCCACGTTGTTTACATACCACATTGCACATTATCCATTATTTGATGCTTTTACAACGATTACAAGAGGGTTTGTTCCCAGCATATTCCACTTGCTCAGTAGGGCGGGGTGGTCTTGCTCGGGCATTACCTTGCCTTTGGTTGTTTGTGGTTATGGCGAGTGTTGTCCTGTTGTTGTTTTGTTGGTTACCGTTGTTTACCACCTTGTGAACTTTTCCCATGTCCTTTTTATTTGCCCTCGGGCAATCCTTTCTATTCGGAGCTTGAGACTTTTGTTCCATCAGCTGTGCCATCGCCACAGCTTCATTCCAGCTAATGGGTTTGGATCCATAAACTGTACCCCCTTTTAGTTGTCAGTTATGTTCCGGTTAAGCTTCGATTTTCTTGCGTTCACTCGGACCATTTCTGGACATAGTTGAACCAGCTCATGAAAGCGCTTGGTGTAAGCAGTTATGTCAAACTCCTTGACCTTCAGATTCCATAGTTCGTGCTCCATTCGCTGCACTTCCTCAATGGGGCAAAATTCCTCTGTCATTATCCTTTTCATTTCAGTCCAGCCAATCTGATTAGCAGCCTCTAAACCCATCGTTGCAACTGGGAGTTCCACCACGTCAATGGCACGCCCGTGAAGGGTTCTGGCTCTTAGCAGGCCAAATTTGACCTTTTTTTCGGTGTGCTTCAGCACATTCACTGATTCCAAAAACCATTTCGTTTCTCGAACCACATATTTAGCTCGACAGCTCCCTGTGTCCATGGAAGACCGTAGGGTTGCATTTCCATTGTATCAGAAAAGGACATTCTCGAGCAGCTGGAGCTCCCACCTTGGCCCCCAGTCCATTGTTTCTTGTTCTCCTAGCAATTTGCTTGCCTGTCTTGTTCTGCCTTACCAGCAGCATGTGACCCTTTCAGCGACGAGTCGATCAATTGCGCTTGGTTCATTGGTCTTGGTGGCCCTTATTCTATACACACAAAGAAAGCTCATTTGAGTCTTCATAATAATGGACATAATCACATCATATACAAACGAAACCAATACAACAAAGCATCATAACACATCAAGTAGTGATCAAAAGGTTGCCATTAACATTCATTCATTCCCAAAGAGTTAAGTAATCATTGCATAGTTTCACAAAATGATTTATAATTGTTTCAACAAATGGCTTAATTCACTAACTGAAGATTCAGTTTAGTGATTACAGGACTGGAACGATACGAATAATAAAAATTAAACTAATAAGAGGTCACGAGGTGGAGTCCTTGTCGGTCAGATGGTGCGTCTCCTTTAGGTAGGTGAATCATCATCATCGGTTACTAGTAGGATGCAGCAGTGGCAGATCCCTTGCAGAAACATATGGATCTCTAGTATTCACGTCTCCCTATTTAGAAAGGTCCTGGCTCTCAAAGCATCATTGTGAGTAAACAGGAGAACCAATAGAGTCTCTAGGCTATGGTAGAGATATGGCGGGCTCTTGTTTACTGTAGACGCGAGGGCGGTTTTAAACGGATTCTCAAACCGTAATAGACCAACTCTTCTCAAGTGTTGGTTATGCATGTTGCACGTTCATTCTCTCTCCAAGCATCTTAGTGCGGTTTTCGCTACAGTCTAGCATCATATCTTCGTCTTTGTTATCCGCACGCACGTTCTCCTCAATTGCTTAACTCTGCGGTGAGGAGCATCCTGGTCATCCTAATGTGACCTTGGCGTAAGATCATCGGGGTTATTGTCCCGCAGTAGCGCAGCAGCAGATGATGACGATCCTGTCCAAACCTGCGTATCAGTAAAGAGTCTCCTAAATGGTATTAGTCTGCTAGTACAGATGGGAGCAGCCTCGGGTATAGGATTTGCAGGAACAGGATTAGCAGGAACATGGTTAGGTATGGGTGCAGCTTCAGCCTCGGCCTCAGCCTCGACCTCATTCTCATCCTCAGCCTCAGCCTCAGACTCGGCCTCAGCCTCAGACTCAGACTCCGATGCAGGTGGCGGAGGGTAAAGTGGGTCCGCCCCCTGATAAGGGAGTATCCATTCTGGGCCCGTACCCATTGTTCCTAGCTTCATTTCTTTTCTTCCTCCATTCGGATCTTCTTTCCGGATCTTCCTCTCATTCCTCATCTCTGGGTCTTCCTCCATCTCTGGGTCTTCCTCTTCCACCCAGCCGTTCATGTTATCTTGTGCTGCCTCTGCAGCTAATGCGAACTCGTTATGGTTTGGAGGTAGGTTGGCCATGATGATCTGCAAATTGCGTAAAGTAAATAAGGATTACTATACGAATAATAATTTATATGAGAATGCGAATGCATGACGATGCTTCAGGAATATGCATGATGGTCGATAAATAGTATGAATATGCCAAATAATATTTGTTACATATAAAAATTTCATTTTTGAAATCTAAATAAACAATTCTTGATGCTTTCGCGATTTAAAAAAAGCATATCAATCGATATATATATAATATATCAATTACATATAATAATATTTATTATATGAATATTCAATAGTAATTGCACCCAAATGTGCATAAATACTCAAAATACGAGAAAAACTATGATCGTGAATAACACAAGGGCTTCGAGGAGTCTTAGCGCGCATAAAAGGGTTATAGTTTAGGTAAAAAAAAATTTTTTTTTTTTTTTTGACTAGTCTCTATAACCCCTTTAGTTTGATACCAATCTTTAAAACTCCCCAAAGTTCACGCAGCGGAATATACAACATTGGGTGTTAAGTCATAGCACAATTACACAAGGATATAGCAAAAACTAAAAAAATGATCAAAAAGAGGCGTTTAAAAATAAACATTGTTCCATTTAAAGATGTTTAGAGTAGTTAAACTAACATAGGTTCTCACAGAAAGCAGTTACCAATATTCATAACATAGGTTTTCAAATAATGGATTTAGTTTTTGTTTTTTAAAATGGACCAAAAGTAATGTTTCGTGAAACTTTAGTCGCAGACTCTGTACATAGCGCCTTTCGACCCTTGGGTTACTGAGATAAAACATGATTCAAAGTCAAACATAATTGTGAGTGAATCCATAGAGTTTGTAAGAGTTAAAAGAGAACACAAGTTTTTGTTCATCGACGGTGACTTGTTGTACGGACAAGCCATTATTCATGTTTCTATTGCAATAAGCTTCATGAACGGAAGCTCTTGACGGTAACACCCATATCTTGTATTGTAAATCACGTTGCTCTCATCAAAACTAGGTGTATTATTGCCTTATACCTAAATTCTAAATACATATTGTCCGTGACTGGTGTGCCTCGAACGGGCCTCGCGTCGATTCATACCCCCGGACAGGGCTGTCAAACCCAATAGATCTATTTACTTGTACTAGCGCTTACCCATTATAGGCAATTAAACAGTTTGTGTGAGGTCTTTTTGGCCATTAGTACTCACATGCAATTTATTCATATTCTGGTGTCCAGCATACCATAAGTTCTGGGCTAAGTTTATAAAAACAAGCTGTATCTCCCTCGCGGGGTCTTGTAAATACAGTCTTAAAAGTTGAAAAGGCGTGGCTATGAACTCACTGAGCGAACGGTAAATTCAAGTATTTAGGAGCTGAAGTAAGACAAATATCCTTAAGAGCGACCTAAAATAAAAGGCGCGACTTAGAAAAACAATCTAATACTTACGCGAGAAAAGATGAAATCAAATGATGACTTTTTAAAAGTTTACTTATGTCCGATCTAGCATGGCATTGCACTCTAATTTTTATTGACCAAATTTTGCTAAAATGTAGTGTCCTAATCTGTATTTAGATTCCATTTATACCCATTTCTATTTTCCTTTACCCATCAACTCACACAAAATTACCGATTAGGTTTTACGGCTAGTAAAACTTTTATTACAAATAAAAAAAAAAAAAAAAAAAAAATAAATTCTGTAATTCATCCAACTTGATTGAGTCATAAATCAATATCCGTAATTCGTACGGACATGAGGTTTTCGCCTACAGAAAGCACTTTGAGTCTACTTTTTAGAAATCCAGGCCCCACTGTCCAGGGGGTCAAAAATACCAGGTGAAATTACCATTTTACCCTTCAATGTCAAAACAGTTTATTTTCTGAATTTTTCTACTCCACTAAAATGATCATAAATCATAATCTATTTATGCTATAAAGGTGAGACCACTTGGAGATGATAGCTCCAAGTGTCCTCTCCAGGTAGCAACTTTGGCTTTTAGAAAGTTAGTGCAAAATTTTGGAGTTATACCCGTTTTCCAACTGATTACCAAAAAGTGACAAGTTTTAGTAAATCGGCCGTATCTAGCTCATCCGGAGGAGATACGGCTCTATCCAATTAACCACATACACCTTAGACACATACCAACATCATTATTAAATTTACCAGGTACCCTATTACCAAAAATATTTCGTAATCCATCTGTTTTGCTACTGTTGTAAAAACAGTTTCATAACTCTATTATAATCCAATCCAAACATCATTTTATTCTCTTAAAAATTTAACACAATGCCATAACTAATGATTAGACACATTAGTAAACATAAAAACTTAATATTTTCAGAATCTAACATCCATTTGCATGGTCCAAAAACGAAATAAAAATTGAGAATAAAGAATAGATCTTACTAAGGGTGGATTTGAGCTAGAGAATCAACAAACAAAAACACTCTCTTCTTGCTAGGGCTGGTCCAAACCAATGCAACCCTTAATATCAGCAAATGAACACTTACTTAGCCCTAAAATATCACCAAGAACTATCCCAATAAAACCCCAATCAAATGGCTTCAAGAATCACCAAGAAAACTAGTCCTAACACCTTCAAATCTTCAAGAAACCTCACCAAACTTTGCAAGATGCAAAAGGATGGTGTTATAAAGCCTAAAATGAGTTGAATGATTTTGTGAGATGATGATGGTGATGATCTTGAATTCGGCAGCCAAGGGAACAAGAAGGAAGGAGAGAAAAAAAACTTTTGAAATGAAGAAGTGAAAAGATTAATGCATGTAATGGGAAATGGAGTGTAATCATGTTTATAGGAAATTGAAAATGTGGAGTGTGGGTTTGGTTATGTTGGAGCCGGCTTTGGGACATGGGGATGGGGAAAATAATTTTTTTTTTTGTTATAAGTATTGTTTAAGTGTAGTGTAAGTATAATCAAGAAAAGGTAAGGTTTAAAGGTAGAAATGCGAGTTTTTGCAAGAAAATTCGGAAACGCGAATCACAACGAAAAATGTAAATGGGGAAAATTATATTCATTGGGGAATAATATGAGATTAGTAAATCACTTACGATGCGAAGACGGAATAGATTTCTAATTACGGCTCACGCAAAGCTAAAAACGGAAAATTCTTACTAAATCGGGTAAACGTAAAATTTAATAACTCGCTTAAAAATGAAAATAGAATTAAAGCTCGGAGTAAGTAAGGACCTTGAATACGGAATGTTACACACTAATCTAAATTACACTAATTCTAAGGGTTAGATCTAATCTAATGTTAAAAACCAAAATATCAAAATAAATATCAAGATTAATTTTTATTCCCCGGCAGCGGCGCCAAAAACTTGGGGCCCGTTTAGTTGTAGATGGGTTTAGGATTTGGATTTGGATTTGGTATATAATTTGGATTTGATATGGGTTTGAAAAAAAAGTAAGAGGGAGAAAATATAATATAAATTTATATTATCAATTGATTTTAAAAATATTTGTTAAATAAAAAAATACAAAAAAGAGAAAAAGATGAAAGAGAATGAAATATGTGTGGTTAAGAATAGAAAGATAGCCAAAACCTCTGACATCATATTTAAAACCCACGAAAATATACACTAATATAAATTACACTAATCCTAAGGGTTAGATCTAATCTAATGTTAAAAACCAAAATATCAAAATAAAAATCAAGATTAATTTTCACTCCCCGGCAGCGGCGCCAAAAACTTGATGTGTTGTAGTGTAGGGTTGTTTTTTATATGATTCAAGTTTTAAATTTATATTTTGCCGACTCAACCAAAAACAACACTTTAACGGGCAGTGTACCCGATCGGTAGTAGTTTCGTGGTAAGTAGGGTGTCGATCACTGAGAGCGAGGTTAAATCTATCAATTTAATTAATATCTTGGTTATCTAATCTATGTTAATTCTATTCTAATCCTATGTTAAACCTATGTCAGTCTAAATCCTAATTCTAATGGAAAAGGGGGGTTTTCAGCCTGAGAGACTGGCACGGTTTGGTTGGTGACTACAATCAATTCAAGAAACTGTTACCCACGCAAGCTAATTAACAAAAGATAAAAGAGCGGTCGAACCTTATATAAGAAAACTGTATTAACCATTATTAATCCGATTAGAACGTTGGTTTGTTTATTAAGTGCAATGATTTCTTCTCTCGAGGTGGCATATCATTCTTAAGACTTAGGCGTTACATCATCCTAAGACCTAGACACATTAATTCTGTCACAATTAAAGCATCCGCATAAAGCATCCTTATTTGCTGATTATAATCTATCTTAGGGATTAAAGCAATGGTGATCTTGTTAAACCCTAGCTCATAGAGACTTTACCCACTTACCGCTTAATGGCAATCTATACACTAGTAGTCCACTTGTCCAACTATCCAATGGAATCAGAAAGTTATTTGTTGAATTATCTAGGTCACCTGCTAGTCAACACGATCAATAAACCATCGGCAATATCCAATTAACTAGTTAAGCCCGAAGCGTATCCTAGACACAGACTTAGAAGGACAATATTTGTGTAACTATTATTCTAGATGTATAAATTACTATATGGAGAGCTATGCTAGACTCTAGATCCGCTTGATCCACTTAGCTAGATCCAGTTGAATGATAGGTCGCATACAAAAGCGCGTAAACAAGTATAAATTGATAAACATAAACAAGCATACAACGATAAATCAAGAAATCAATAATAAACAAATACCAAACATTTAAATCTTCATAATAATGGCTAATACCCGAAGGTATTAGCCTTCCTTCATCATAATAAATACAAGAGTAATTATTTAGCCAAGGTAAACTAACCGAGTTAACGAATGATACCAAAAACTAAACGATTACTAAAGTATATGAATTACACGATGTTTTCTATGGAATGGATTGCGTTGCTCGACCTCTTCTGCTCTTTTTCCCTTCTGAAAATCGAATTTTATGGTTTAGGTATCGAGAATATGATTTAGCACACTTAAAACTCTTTTTTGAGTTTTCTATTTATAATGTCTAGAAGTCGGATGAATACGGCGTATCCAAGGAGTTGGATACGGCGTATTGGGGATTTCTTAGAGTAGGGACCATATTTGATATCTTCAAGAATATTATATTAATTCCATATCTTGAATACGGCGTATTGAGTCCTCTGGATACGACGTATTGGTCTTAATCCTGAGTGGTCTTTTGGTGAGTGCAGGCACGGATACGCCATATCTTCTTGATGGATACGGCGTATTGGTCTTCAAAACAGTAATCTTTAAAATATCTTCATTTAAGCTTCATAATGCGCGCCTTTCGCTATCTTTCACCAATTACTCCATAATTACTGCAATTCTCAAATATAAACGATTAAGTAAAATTCTTTGCAATAACTACACAAAATGGGTCAATATCGTGGGATAAATGCTGCTCTAAAATAAACGTTATTTGATGTCATCAAACACAAAAAAAACATTACGAGCACATAAAACTCATTTAACCTAAGCTAATATAACCTTAAATTCCACAAACAATAACCTACATCATCACTTAAATACAAAAACTTCATACAACAGACAATATATAACCTACTGCATCACTTTTTAACATCTACTACATTAGTATTTCAAGTACATCACAGTAATAAATTCTAGTTGAAACATTTTATCAAACACCTTGCATGCAACTTTCTTAAACACGTTTTATATCCATTTTTGTCTTCATTTTGTTCCAAATCTAGAAGAAAACATGATGTCAATTTGAATCAAACACTAAATATATCATACTTAGATCAATAAAACCCAAAGAAACAAACATTAGGTGTTTGAATTATGATCGTGCTATCATTAATAATCCATGTAATAGTATTGAACAAATATATGCAATATTATTAACTTACCAGATGTTGAAAGATTTAGTAGATTTGTTTTAACCATCGTTTACACAATAGATCTGGTGGGGGTTTTTAAGAGAGAGTGATTTTTTTGTTAAAATGAAAAATGATTTGGGTTTTTTTCAACAATATGTGGAAAAGCAAAATGTAGTATAGGGTTGTTTTATGTTTAAAAATTAATTGCAAGGGGTTTAGTTTGTGCCTTTTATGGGGTGTGAAGGTTTAGTTTGTGTTTTTTTAGAATTTAGAGGGCTTAGTTTGTGCAAGAAAGGGAATTAATATTTTTCTTGTTAATAAGACTTAACTGGGATATTAATCGTTTATGTCTTTCATGCCGCCTCGGTTTTTGTAGGTCCTAGGTTTAGGATCTATCTAGCCTTTGTAAGACAATAGCTAACTTGAATAAATCCAAATCAACTATGTGAGAGACACTGACTATGAATATCAAGTGTTAATGCGGAATCTTAACACAAGAATTAAGAAGAAACAATAATACTAATTTGCTATTGATTTCTATTAAGCTCTAATGCTTCTATTGATATTTTGATCACGTACATAACATTGTACCTTAGGGTTCCTTTTATACACCAAGGAAACCCTAATGGACTTTACAAACGTGTGAAAGAATAATGCATATCCTTTCCTAAGATATCTCCTAAGATATCTCTAAGATAACTATTATTATTCTGTTACATAAA